>VWZV01010872.1:70219-90950 GCA_013397155.1 Irena cyanogastra | reverse complement strand
AAAAAAAAACCCCAAAAAACAAAAACCACAAAAAAGACCCCTGCCCCCCAAAAAAACTCCACCACTGACAGAGTCAGAATACAAGCTGACCCTGTGGGTCAGGGTGTTGGTAGCAGCCTGATTAAAGGTGGCTGCAATCCTCCTGCAGTGACAGGTGTGGTTCTGCTGAAGAAATGATCCTGCAGAAGGATGCAGTTCTCCTCTGAAGGTCCAGTGGTGGCGCAAATGGGAATATTTCCCCCCGGGAATTCAGTGGGGAAAAGGCTGCCTGGGATGTTCCAATCTCAGATTCTATCCAGTAGGAATGCTTGGCTCGTCCCCCTGGGTGGAGCCTCTCCCAGTGGGACGATGGAATTTTATCAGCCATGCAGTGACATTCACTGGCCATTAACAGAAGAGATCTCCTGGAGGGAGGATGGATCCTGGAAGAGATAAAGAAAACTGCCCCACCTGGTTTTGACAGCTGGTAATAGAATTCACACTTTTGGTTCATCTTGCATTTTGACCTAAGACCACGGGGCATCATGCTGAGCACACAGAGCTGGGGCAAGGAGGAGGAAGGGGAGGACATTTGAAGCAGTGGTGTTTGCCCTCTCACGTCTCCTCTGTGTGTATCAGAGCCTGGCTTTCCTAGAGATGGCTGAGCACCCTCCTGCCCCATGGGAAGTGGGGAATGATTTCCTTGGTTTGATTTTCTTGAGAGAACAGCTTTTGTTTTGCCTGTTGAGCTCTTTATCTCAGCCCATCACTTTTCTCACTTCTACTCTTCCAATTCCCTCCCTCATCCCGATGTGTGGGAGCGAGTGAGCAGCTGAGTGGGGCTGAGTTGTCACCTGGGGTTAAACCACAACAAGATGCAAATAAAACCTGGCATCCCCTTCTGACTCAGAGCAGGAGCATCACCAGCCATGGGGACAGAGCCCTGAGGCAGCACACTGCACACCAGCTCCGTGGCTGAAGTGGCACTGGGGCACCAAGGGGACCACTTAGGGCCAGCATTTTTTAATAACTTCCCTCACTGTGTGTCATGGGGAGTCAGTGGCAGATCTCTGACATTTGTAGAACTGACTAATTCAGAGGCTGAGAAGTCCAGAGAGGATAATGAAGTTAGACAGGTATTGTCTAAATGAGAGAAGAAAAAGGCCACCTTGTATATATAGGAAATGCAATCCAAAATGTGGAATTTTTATTCAGAAAGAGAATGAAGCCTTGAAAGCAACAAAACAGAAGTACTCTGAGAACAGACAGCAAAAAATAAATCAGGTGAGTGCAAGGTGAGCAGAAATTGGTAAATACCATAAAATGTGGCCATGGCTCAGGGCTGTTCCCTGGAATAGCCACAGTTTCTGCTGCTCCAGAGGGAATAGAGGCAGGCAGTGCCCTGGATACACTGGCAGGACTGGTGAGGAGGACAGCAAGGACTGCTGAGATCAGGAAGAAGGAGACAGGACAGCTACACTCTCGAGGATTTTGCAAAATGGCTCCATCCAAAGAAATGCAATCAGGTTTCAATACAGCTGTGTGTGGAGGGAATGTAAATGAGCCTGCTGGAAGAGCAGGAAACCCTCCCTGACAGCCAGATCAAGCTGCATGTGAAGTCCCACAGCTTCAGCATGGCAGCATCCTGCACCCAGCCTGGACCAGCATGAGACAACTTGCCCCGGACACTGGTAGCCAGCCACAGCCATGGTCCTGGCTCAGCCACCTCCTCTGGGCTGCCCCAGAGAAAACCTCCCACCCCATCAAGGCAATGCTGCTCCAGCAGCTTCACGTTTACCTAAAGACAAAATAGAAACATTCCTGATTGCCCTTTTCTGCAGTTTTGGTGACGCTTCAGCGTGACAAACTGTAACAGGGATGACAACTTTGTAGGCATTTCTAGTTTTTGTGCATAGCAAGAAAACACACTTTTCTTCCCATGAAATAGTGACTGTTCTCACCATTAAATGGCTGTTTGGATTTTCGTTACACTTTCTACTTGCAAAAACCCTTGGACGTGGGCATTATTTTTCGCTAGCTCTAGCAATTGTACTTGAAGTCATAACAAAAACAGAGCTTTAAAAGACCCTTTACAGCTCTGATTTTCCTCACTTCTGCCTGGAAAGCATCAACATTTTTGCTTGCTTTTTCAAGGCAGTATTACTGAGGATATAATACACTAATAGTATATTTTTAAAAAGACATTTCACAAGCAACATCCCCAGATTACAAGCAGTACCCCTTTTTTAGGGTGTATTTTTGGCTGTATCTGGTGGTACCCTGGAGCAGCCTGGGGTCACAGGCATTGCCACCTGGCCAGGGCATTTGGATGACATGCAAAACTCTTGTGCCATTATCAGCCCTCGGTGGGCTGCAGCCTCATGAACCAAATCCTTTGTCCTCCCTTAAAATCTCTTTGCTAAATGGTGGCAATGCACCAGTGTGGAGCAGGCAGCAGGTTTGGTTTGTTTTGTGGGATGGGGAGTTCCCCACTTCCTCTGACAGAAGAACCATGGGATGCACGAAGTGTTACTGCAATTAAAACCCCTCTGCAAAAACCATTGCACCAGGCAGCCCTGTGCCAAACCAGTGCTTTGAGCTCCCACACACAGCCCTGGCTGACCTTTACAGAGCATTTCTGCTGTGCCATTAATTTTCACAGGTCCCTTAGGTGGGCACTTCCCTCGCTTTGCATGCTGCAGTCCCAGGGTTATGGCATTTCCAGACACACCAGCCAAAGACCCATGCAGGCTTATTTTATTTAATGGGTACTTTTATATATCCTTTAATCAAATATTTGGCTGCTGCAATCATCTTGGCTAATGAATGTGAGCAGGACCCCTCTGTGCTCAGTGCCTGGGTCCTTCTCTTCATTTCACACCCACATCACACCATTCCTCCCCTGATATAGGGACATGGGTATAGGGCATCTTGTCAGAAACTAATTTATCGCTTCTAAGCATTACTGGAATCTATTTCTTCCTCTTGAACCAGAATCTGTAATAGTGAATTAGTTTCCTATAAGATAGGCCACCTAAGTGATTAAACCTGTGACCAAGTTGCTAATTTAAATACACTGTTTTTAAAAGCTATTGAAAAAGGTCCACTAGTCAAAACCATTTTTCAAGATCTTGCTTTATTTAAAAGCATAGCCCTCATAAAAAACACGTCTGAGTGCAACCACTTAAACGTATTTTAAGCTGCCCAAGAGTTACTTGGGCAGATTTACCAATGTCTGTGCATCACAGATAATGAAGGCAAACACTGCAGTGACAGAGGGAGGCCCGACAGTGTAAGGTCCTGCTTTGGAAAATCACATCCCAAGTAGCAGTCACTGCCCCAGAAGAGCTCCCAGTAATTACAGCCCCACAAGAAGCACAACAGGATGTAACACAGAGCAGTTTGTGAAGTTCAAAGTACACCTGTGATGCATCCCAGTTCTACAAACAACTATGGCAAACATTATATAGCTTTCCTTTGGGGATGAGTGAAAATTACATGTGGAGGGACTGGGAATCTATTAAGCCATTCAGCAGGTAATAATTCCTGCCAAATCAGGCAGTAATGTTAGCTGCTTATTAGCTGCATTAGATACCCGCAGACAGAAGGCAGCCGGCACCGTTCTGTGCCACAGCATTATCCCTTGATTTGTTTCAGGCCACTCGTATTTGTCACCCTCCCCCTCAGGAAGCCGAAGCCACCACCTGGTGTCAGCTAGCTGGAGGCTTCCCTCTGTAAATTGATCTTTGTGAATTAAGGCAGCAGAAGCTGTGGGCTGAATTACACCCAGCTGCGTGCAGGGTTGTTTTAAGAGGAAATTGTATTTTCAACTCAGGTGATCCAAGGAAGGGATGAGCAAGTTTTGCTGCTCCAGTAAATCATACACTGAAGGCTTTGTGGTCTTCCCCAAAACACAGCTGCACACAGACCAAGGGCTCTAGCAGCAGTATCAGCACTTGTATCCAACATCAGACTTAATGATAAAATGATCAATGCTCTTGCAAGAAAAGAGGAGAGAGAAAATGCACCAACAGATATTTTATAGGCATAAAGTGTAACAATTTGATTAGTTCTGTGACTCCTTGACCAATTGTTGGGTAATAATTTTGGAGAGCAATCTAATTTAAATTTCTCTTTACTGTTACTATATTAGAGCTGCTAAGAACAAGAGCCTGTGAGTCCTTTCCCTCCTTTTTTCCTGGTTGCCTTCACCCTTTTACTATGAAGCTGTTATCCAAAACCCCATGTGGAGCACACAGGCAGTAACCCCTGGGGAAAAGGGCCCCACACTGCAGGGGTACCATCCCCACTGGTGTAAAGAGCTCAGGCACCTCAGTGCCATAAGTGACCCATCCCTCTGTCATGTAACTTACTCAAAAAACACGCCAGATTTTAATTATCACATTATTTTCATGTAATACCTAAAAATCATGGCAGAGGGACACCACAGAAAAAATATTATCCAGTAAGTCACTCAAGACTTGCACTTATTACATAAAGACCTGGCTGTTAAATGGTCTTTCCCATTACATCTTAATTGTTTAATTTTAAAGGGCAGATTTGGAGTTTTCTGAGCCACTTCTGTCTAAAGTCTAATATACACGATAGCTTCAGTGTGTGATCCAGCTGTGAATGAGTAAAATGCCTTTTCAATATTGCCTGTGCACATCAATATAAAGACAATATTGAAAAGTCAGTTGTGTTTACCAAGCTAACGTGTACATTTTATGTGCTCACTTAGGCCAGTGCACTGTGTCACCGGCAAGCCAAGGCTGTTAAGGCAAATACAAATACTATAAAAACTGAATTAAGTTTTTCTATATCTTTGCAGTTGCCTCTTATTTTATATTCTCCTGCTCCTTTTTTATTCCCCATGTGAAGCTGAGCACCATCCCTCTGCTGAAATGCTGACACTTCCAGTTATAACTTCATTGCAGCAGAAAAGGCTCAGGGAGATGAGTCTGGATCCTGCTGCCAGAGCCTGGGTGAGGGGTGGAAGCTGATGGAGGTCACCAGGTTGGGCCACGGTGCTGTCAAAAAGCTCCAGGCATGTGGTTTGAAGCAAGGAGTCTCCCAGCCCTGCAGCTCCTTTTTTCTGCTTCTTCACCAGGTATGGATTGTTTGTCATGTATTGGAAAAATGCCTTTCCTGATCCACCACCCCAAAGAGTGAGAGGAGCCCCTGTACCATCGTTACCTTTCTCTTTGTGTCTGGACATTCATCCTGCCTTAGGAATTTCCAGTCCCTCCTCTTCTCCTCTGCTGCTCAAACGCACCCATAACAAAGTATTTTAAGTTATCCCTATGCTGAACAATGGAAAAAGAAAACCAAAACCCAAATGGTATTTGATGTGAGTCAGGGCTTAAATGCAGAGAGACAATATAAATCCTGCATTGTCATTAATACCCATGAAGAGGAAAATATTTTTTCCTTTGGGAAAGATAGCAAACAAAGCAGCAAAGGGACTTTCATCACTTTTCTGGCTTTGGTTGCAGCAGCAGGTGACAGGGGTCACACATCTGAGGAGACTCAGGGGATGCACCAGGGGTTCACAGCAGCCCTACATCCCACGGTCCTGCAGCAGCAGCACCTCCTCCTCCTCTGCCAGGATCAGGGCTGAGGCAGCTGCCAGCACTGCCCACCAGGGAGAGGAAAACCCTGCAGATAGGATCAGACAGGTGAAAATATTTTCTGCCAGGAAATTTCACATTTCCAGTGTGTTTTGAATGAAACTTTTAAAAGCCATTTTTTCATGTCAGTGAGCTTCCCCTCAGATTTTTTTATTGAAGCCTGGTGAGCCATACCGAGGACAGTGCTGAGACAGCCATGCCGTATCAGCACAGCAGGGTAAGATTATCACCACCCACACCTTGTGGGGCACAAGCACAGCACACCAAAGGCACCTTGCCACAACCAATCTCTCCCAGGACCACGCTAGGCAGAGCTCTCCCTGCCTTTCTCTCTGCCTATGGGATGGGTGCACTCCCTACAACCAGGTGCAAGGAAAGGTTGAGGTAATTCAGACCTGACTTGCAATGAGAGTGCACACACCTCCTCGCAGTTATCTCCTGAGGGGTGGCACATCCTGCATGTGACACCGATTCCCTTCGATGCCCCTCCGGGGTTCCCGAGGGACTCAGTCCTGCTCAGCATCCACAGGTAAGCTCACACCACTCGTGGCTGGAGCAGCTGCGGGGAGACAGGATTCCTTGGCTGCAGATAGAAGGACAGAGCTCTAATCCCCCTCACCTGGACGTGACTACAAGGCACCAGCCTTTCCAGGAAGGTTTGCCGCCAGATGCTTTCAGTCAGCTGCGTTTTTCCAGGCAGGTTGTGCTAAGGGTTTTCCACGCAGGATTTCTTGTAGGAAAGTGCCATCCTGTGGCCAAGTGTGAAACCCTGCCTGCACCGAGCCTGCCGGGCAGAGCCTCACACAGCTGAAACACACAATGTGCTGCTATCAGGCCATTCCCCCTCCCCACGGTGCTTCAGCTGCAACTCTGCATTACAACACATTTGTGCATGTTCCTGGTTTCAGTGGGAGATAGACCAGTTGCTTCATATTTCTTATTTATTATTGTTTGGGGCACAACTTTTGGTATTTTTTTGGTATTTTTTACCACCACAGAGCTGGGAATCTGGAGAAAACACTAAAACTAACCCACAACTCAACACCACCTTGTGGAATGGAGGCTTTGGGGGTCTCACCCCAGAGCAGTCACTGCTTGCAGAGCCCGTGCCATGCTGCGGGCAGCAGGGCTCAGCCTTGGGCTCTGCAGCAAGTCAGGGATGGGGAGACCCAAACAAGACCAGGGGTACATTTTTATACAGTTGAGTAGCCAGGGCACTCAGCTGGGAAGGAGAGATGTATTGAAACTCCTGCTCCAGTTAAAGTTAATTTATAAAAAAAAATTGGAACAACTCCAAGATGCTAAAAAAGATTAGTCCTGGGTGCTCATGTAGGTCAACTTCTGGGCTTCCATGAATGGCTTCTTCTGTGCCAGTCTGTCTTTCAAACAAAACATCGTTCTTGACCTCTGAATTCATGAAAAGAAGGAAAAAAAAAAACCAAACCAAGCTCTTTTCTCAGCTGTAGCAATGTTACGTGCTTCATATCAAGCACTACATCTTCAGCTCCTATAAACTAATTGCTGCTGTACTCTCTGGGCCTCCCTGCAGCAGTAAATGCATTTGTACTAGAAATATATATTTATATTTATACTGCAGCTTTGGGGAAAAAACCTACAGCCACTGTGCTTGCTACTACCCAAACACACAGGGAACATTGCTTCTCATGGAGGTGAGGGACACTTGCAGCCCACATGGGCCAGGCTCTGCCTTCCCTTTGGCAATCCAGTTTCTGATAAAAATGTTGAAAGGAAACAGACATCCGCAGCATCCACGTGGGAGCTGGGATCTCTGTCCTGTTTAAAATAGTAAACTCACAGGCATGTTCTGGAACAGGGGACTGGCACTTGGACTGATTATTCCAACCACTTGCTTCTGTGTGGGATTTAAAAAAAAAAAAAAAAAAAAGAGCAACAACAAAAACTAAGTGACACTAATAATGTATTTCTCTTAATTTTACTGCCACAGGAGTTTTGGCCTACACAGAGAACACCAGTTATCAGGCAGGGAGGCTGCTCAGCACCAGCCCACAGCTGGCAGCAGGAGCTCAGCCAGCCCAGCAGGCACCTCCAGGCAGCTTTTCAAGTGGTAACTCATCCATGCCAACGATATCTAACATTTGGTACAAACATTTGCACAAAATGAAGAGATGAGCCTAAACTGACTTGGCAGTGACCTTTGATTTATTCCATGTTCAGCTGCATGAAACTACCAGCTTTTAAGCCAATTAAACTTGGAGTCCTACCTCATCTACTGGAATAAAATCAAATTCCTGGAGGAGGGTAAAGTAAGCTAAGTTTAGGCAGGCCAGACTACAGCTGTTTAGTGCTCTGTGCTATTTTCTGTGCACAACCAGCACTGCTCTTGACCATCCTGCAGGCAGCAGGACAGTAGAAGTGCAAGTCTCCTTTATAGAGACTATATACTATAAAATCAGTAGGTTGGAAATGACCACCTCAGCTTTCAGCAGATGGGGACAGCCTGCTCCTGTGCCTTTCTTGAAGAAGGTCCAGCCTCCTCTGCCCTTCAGGATGCTCTCCTACAGGATTCTGTCAGCCAGCCTCATACATAGCACACAAAGCTATGCTGTGACAGCAGTCCCATCAAATCCTCCTACATAGGTTTAACATTCCCTTCTTCATGTAACCTCCCAAGCATTTGAAAAAAATAATTTCATTCTATGTGGATTTTTTTAAACACTTGCCTTTGCAATGAACTTTTTGGATGCTTTAAGCCCAAGCCCACACAGAACAACAGGAGATCCACGTTTCAAGACTGCAGAGGGTTTTCCTGGAACTGCCTTGTTCCATATTGTACTGTGTGTGCTTTACACAGCCCCTGACTGACCCAGAGGCTGCTCAGCCCCCTCACCACTCACCAGATCTGATTAGGATCTGGTGTTAGAGGTGCAGAACACTGATGTGAGCCATTTCCAGACAGTTATGCCTATTGTACAAGACTGAATTTACTATTATGTCTGGTGCTTTTAAGTATTGATTACTCTCCCTGCAGTCCAAGTCATTAACAGGAGCTGCTCATACTTTTTTTTTTTTAGTTCTTTTAACACACTCAGGATCAGCTGTGACTGTGTAACTTCTCCAAAAGTACATCTACCATATTAAAAAAATAGAAAACACATTGCAAAAAAACTCCCACTTACTTCCTTCTATGAGAAAATTAACGTAACTTTTGATCACAGCTATTAAAACAAAACAAAACAAAAAAAAAATCAATGGTTGTGTTAGGGTATGGTTGCCTTCCATTCTTCTTCTATACAAATGACAAGCAGAAGCTTAGAGCAGCTTCCCTGGGGCCTCAGGAAGATGAACCCAGAACCTGTGTAACACTCAAGATCTCCCTACAGCTGTGCGTGACAGGAAGAGGAATTCACTCCTTCTCTTTGCACTTGCTCACTGTTATTTATCTATGTGTCAGGAATTTAAGTTTTCCAAGTGAATTTTTAAGACTTTTTTCCTAGAGAGGAAAAAGATCCTTTCCTTATCTTCACACCACTGCAGTGTATCAAAATATCCTGTCATCAGAGTATGATACAGTAGCAGAACCAGGACTGCTAGAAAAGCACAACTCTAACTTTATTTTTTATATATTTGCCCTATTGGTCTTCCTTACCACATGAATCAGTCTACAGTTATGACTTAAACTGAGTTAAAAAGTGAGTTATAAAAAACTAAAACATTGTATCAGTGTTAGGAAGAAGTTACTAATATAGTTTTTTAATAAAATTGTTCAAAAATATGTTGTTTGCACCATGTTCTGTTTGATTCCAGCATGTAAATTTTTTTACAGTGCTTGCTGTAAAAACACTTTCCTACATTTAGCCTTGTTTTGGAGTCACATTTACCAAGTTTTTAAGCTCTGGCAATTGATAAGCTTCTCTGATGAAAACGTGAGGCATCTTTGCAACTCAGAAGAAACGGGGACATCTCCCTCTTGTGGCCTTCTATGCACACAGCCTCAATTCCCTCTGTGGGCTCACAAGTGCCTAAAGAAGAGTTTTCCCTCATCAAATATCAAAAGAAGTTGTAAGCAATTCCAGCCACTACAGAAAGTGTTCTTCCTAGAAAGAATGAGAAAGAGATTGTTTTCACTTTATTTTTATCTACATGGTATTTTCTTGCAGAAAAACCACAGAGATTGAAAACGCAGTGCTGACTCCTGAATAGCACCACCTGCAAGAAAGTGGGGGGAAAAAAGTTACAGAACAAAGTAGATGATCACACCCAACAGTGGAGAGGCTGTCAGGCTTCTCTAGGTAAGTGCTAGCTAGCTGAACACACAAACTGCAGTTCTAAAATGCTCACACTTGAGTTACACAAAGCACATTACATCTCTACCTCACAGACCAACCTCACTCCTCAAAAGCCACAGCGGATACGTAGGGACCCATGCTCAGAACTTCCCATGTCATGAGATTAACAAGTCTGACACCAACATAAAAAGAAATTTTGTGCCTTTATTGGAATGGTGTTAGGCTTTAAATACACCAAATTTTGATAACCTGATTATTTGGTTTAATTAGAAATGACACTACAGAACTGCAATACTGGTCCAACAGTCTTGTCTTTACTTTTTTTTTTTTTTAAAGCAAGAGATAGTATGAAAATGCACCAAGTAATCAGAAAGCACTAGCAGGCATTGGTTAATCCAAGATAGTAGCTTCTTAGTTCCAAAAGCACTCGCATTGTATGGAACCCAGGATTTAGACTGGTCATGATTTGCAAGAGCTAGTTGCATGACTCATGACTTTTTTTTCTTTTTTTTTAATTTACTTTCAAGTTGGTCACTGGTAAATTTTTTTCCTCAAATATTACAGTTTTTTTTATTCATATTTTTCCTCAAAGTATAAAAAAGTATGAAATATAAACAAGCTCCTGTATTGCACCCATGAAGGGGTACAACGGAAGCATTAGAGAGCTGACTATCTACACACCATCAAATCCCATCAAATCTTGGATAATTCATTAATATACAAAATATCAGGGCACAGAAAGAACTAAAATCCACTTTTTTTGTTTTGTTACGCACAGGTTCAAATAATCAATCTAAAGAAAAAACGTGATCATTTTGGCTTTCCACTACATCCGCATGTTGAGACACTTATTAAAATGATCCTGCTTAATTGTGTTTGGTCTTTTTCTTATTGTCAAGTCATGTTTGTTATCTTAATACCAGCCATCAGACAAACAAGTAATCAGAAAGACTCTTCCTCCTCCCCACTTCCCCATCCCTGACCCCTGCAGGTCAGCTTTAAGACATGACTCCAAACACAGGGTTGTGACGACAGATGCTAGGGCCAATCTCTTCATAATCTTTTTTGGTATGGCATACTTGGTAGAATTCAGGCTGTAAAGGGAAGGAAAAAAACATTAGTGTAAGGTAGACACCTTATTTTAACAATATGAACTTTTATATAGCCAGCGGAAAAAACCAAAAGATAGCACAAATCCTAAAATTAACTTACATCATGCGTGGCTAAACACCAATGCAAAGAATATATTCTGCCACAAAATTAAAATGTGCTATTTAACAACTCACACAAAGCTTTGATTCAGCTTTCTTTTTCTCTTCCACATCTTTAAAGTCTAATGCAAAAACAAGGAAGGCATATTTACTACCTGAGGTCTATCAGAATTCCCCCAACTACATTTAATATACCATGAAGGTGAGATGAGAGCTCCAAAAGCACAGTCAGAATGGCTCAAACATGCTCAGCTTTACAGCTAAACTCACTGTGGAAGCCAGCATTGATCCTCCAAACCAGACTGCATATCTCTGCATATGGTGTGTAATGACTTGGACATCAATGGGCTTCGGCTGCAGAAAAGAGGAGAGAAGAACAACACATTAAAAGTCACTTTTGCTGGTAAAAAACAGATCTAGTTTTAAAGGAGTGTATATACCAAGCTTACTTTTCATAAATTAGTATTTTCATAAATGCTGTGCATGTAAATTTACACTTATGGGATCAGACTGTCTCTTGTACAATGAAGAGTAAGAAACAGCTCCTGCTTATAGGTAAGTTACCTGCTTTATCAGACAGAGATACTTGCATTCACATCCATTTTTTTCACACTATGTTCTAATTAATTTCTTGAGGGACTTTTTTTATGTATTTATAAGCATTGATCCATACTACCTAAACTTTTCCAAAAAAACATATTTTAGGAAGCTCATTTTCAAGTTTCATGTGATTATTCTAACAAAGCATCAGTTGCAGATTGAAAGTTTATCCAGGATCAATACAGTCAGTCATGCTTTTCTGAACTACAGCACTCATTCCAGTCAGCCATTCCCTTTCCCTGTCCATAGGCACACAACCTTACTCATGCCAATCAAAATTGCCAGTGTACCTAACAGTTTCTGAATTTTTCCAGCCCAACCTGCTGAAATTTGAAACAGTATCTAAAAATGTTCTGCAACAAATTTGCAAAACTCCAGCCAGTGATTCCTTGCCATGCCTGGCACTTAGACTAGAAGAATCAGTTCCAATTTCCTTACTCAGATTCTGCTTCCTTAGTAAGTAGTACAAGTCTAGTGAAGAAAACAGAGACTAAATGATGTTTCTTGGGCCAGAGAACTGTGTATGACTGAAATTTTAGAGTTGCCTACATGGCATATTATAAAGCTCTGCTGGGGCTTTAAAGGATTGTTTGAGCACACCTAGCTAGATTGCTACTAAAAATAAATGAGGGAAATCAGTTTTGCTTTAAAAGGAAAAAAAGCACAATTTTTTTTCCCCTCTGCCGGTCTTTTATTTATACAGAGACAACAGAAAGATGCAACAGTTAGGTCAGAGGTCTGCAGGGGAAAGAGCACAAATTAAGGATCAAGCAGTTTAGTAAAAACATGAAGTCGCATATAGGATCATAAGATAATTGAGGTGGGAAGGGACCACATCCTGTCTCTGGATTGGTCTCCTGCTCAAGGCTATGAAGGCAGAGGAAGGTATTTCAGGTTTTATCCAGCTGAACCTCAAAATCAGTAATTTCCTCACACTGAGGCACTATCAGGAGTCCCAAAGCTTTCCCTTCTCTAATCAAGGCTCCCTCATTCCTCACAGGACACGTGCTCCTGACTCTCCTGGTGGCTCAACAATGAGCTTGATTCATTTCTCTTATCTTCAAGCTCAAAAGACTGAGCACAATGAGTTGTAACTGATCAATAAACACCAAGCACAAAGCCAGCTAGAGCGGCCAACTGCTGGTATGTGATCAGCGTAATGGATGAATCTCTGAAAAGCCTCTGCAAGAACTTCAAATAAGATAAAGACATTTCAACAAAGACCACGATCGCTGCAAGACGTTATTTGCACATTTTCCAGGTAACAGATGCTTGTTAAGTGCAAGAGCTGCAGGAACCAACCTTCAGTCTGCCACCACTAAGTTCTTCACTAAGTTTCAGCCTGGCATCAACAGTCCTTTTCAAGTCTCGCTGTAAACGGCGCCCGAAGTCCCTGAACATGGTTGAGCCTCCAGAGAGGACAATATTCTGTTTTAAATAACAAAATTTGTTAATCACATGTGAAAATGCAAGTCTCCAACTTTACCCAGTTCCTAAATTCTAAATATCTAAATACAGTTTTAAGCTACAGTTAGCATGTATGCTTTTACTGTAAATTATCTAACATATAAGCATGAGACAACATGAACTCATCAAGAGTTTGCCACATTAAAACTATCTGTACTTTAAAATCCATTTATATCTTATTACATCTCACCACTTTTGCTCAGTTTTTTGTTTCTCCTAATGAAAAAGCACATTGTGAAACTGTTTACGTGAACAACAATCCCTCCTGCACATTGGATTCATTTCTACAAAAATTGTTAATTTTGCTCATTTGGTTTTGGTTTTTAAGAGTTTCAAATAAGTACCTTGATAAAAATCACAATTCTTCTAAAACCCATATGTAAAAAAAGACATTATAGCAACTGACCTTATATAGAGGACGTCTAACATCAATGGGACAATTCTGAATAACTTCATCTACTACTTCTGAGATTGGTTGCGTAAAGTCAGGATTAGCAAACTGCAATCAGGAATAAAATCAAGTCATGGTGGAGGAACATGGAAGGAAAAAGGAAAAGAGGAAAAAAAGGAAAGAACCATTCTATTATACTAGAGATGTCATGAAAACTAATAATGGAAACAGTTGTTAAATATTTTTGCTGGCATTTCTAAGTGCTTTGCGTATCAACCTGGATCTGTATAAAGATCAGCAGCAATCAAGAATGAAAGCACACTGACTTGCAACATTAGCTGGTATCTTTTTATTTATAAAAAGAAATGTAAGTAAAAATAATCACTTCTTAACAATCTTGCAAATAGGATTTCTATGCTATCATCTAAAACGCATCTAAAACAAAGACTGGACAATTCAAATCAACTTACCTCAGGATGGAAGAAAATCTCTGGCCCCAGGAATCTCTCGTAACCAACATCAATGGTAAATTCTTTCTTTGAGATAGCATTAATTCCAGTATATTGTTTAATCCACTTTGTACCATCTGTGTCATACTTGTTAAATTCTTTTACTAAGTCAGGGCAAACATAACTAAAGCGCTCCTGAAAATTGAACAGATACAGTTAGAACTATCTAAAGTATAGAAAACTGGTAAGGAATTTCAAAAATGTAGTAATTTAAACTTTTAAGACTAAGTATTAAATTGGCAGATAAAGAATAGGCCTCAAAACAGCTGAACTGACATTTACTGTACACAGGTAGATAATGGCTCTGCTACTACAGATCATTTCTGTGCAGCACTGAAGGCTCTGGCTGAGCTAAATTACTTTTCTTCTGCTTTTCCTCTAAACTTTGATGATTGTGAGAAATTAATTCTGAAATACATTGAAGAACTGCCAGAGAAACAAAATTGAAGTGTACTTTAAGCTGAATGTCTCTCAGAATAGCTTTGTTCTCTATGTAACGTGTATTACAAAAAAGAACACATTAATATTCAGGAAGAATGTAAGAGCAATTACAGCTCTTTATATGACACATCCAGGCAACAGTATTTCCTACAGAACACTACAATAATAATAGCAACAGGATAATAACAACAATAATGATAATGGAGGAGAAGGGAATGGGGAGACGACAAGTGAAGAGTGAAATTCCTGGCCAGACTGAGCAGGTATAACCCAGCAGTAAACCTTGAGTTTAAGCTATTTCATGTTATTATATTATTAAGACATTTTTACGTTACTTAGAGTCAGAGCCCCATTACTCAGAAGTACAATTACTTTCAGATATTCTTGTACTTTAAAACCAGATACCAAGTTGTGATATAAAATAACCTTAAGATCTGCAACGTTGACATTACCTTCACTGCTTTAGCTGTTTCCAAGGATTGTTCAGGAGGAATTCCTACTTCTCTCTCCCTCAGCAACTGCTGAATGAAGTATGTGATATCTCTCCCAGCAATTGGAATGTGTTTGATACAGCTGCCAATCACATAGCCTTCAGCCTGTAAACAAAATTAATGGCAACAAAGATACTGGTAAGAACTACTTTCACCAAAGCTCAGAGGGAGAGAGAAAGGCATGGAGTCTAAACTCCTACCCACTACCTGTGATTCTGAGGCTAAAGCCCTTTTAGACTGGCTCATTTAATTACCACAAATCCCATTCTTCACAGTATAGCCTTACTTTACTTTGCATGGCATTGGTTCATAATTCTTACAAGGTTAGAAGGAACAGAAAGGTCACTAGTACATAAGGCAGACAAATCACTATACTCACTATTCCTTGGCCTTTATTTTCTCTTCAAAATGAGGTTATTCTTACCAAAAAGGTCAAGGAACCTTTTTTCGTGAAATATTATTTTAGAATAACTGATGTGGCCCTGCAGTCACAGCCACTGATGTAAGACGTTACAATCCACATGAACCCAAATTAATTTTCTGAAAGCAGGGAGAAAATGCATCATTTCAGCACATTAATTGAGACTGCTCAGAACATCAGACTGGCCCATCCTCATCCATCAATCTACCCTTACAAGTCACACTCATCCTGGGGACGACTATCAATGCACTAAAAATATCTGGTCTAAACAAAGAAACCAAGTGTGCAAGGTCGGCCTTCAATCGTACCAGACCTGCTAAATCCAAACAGAGGAATTCAGATACCACATTCATAAAATGCTTAAGTTTTCCTATATACACACACCTTATGTTCATACAAAAGCATTTTACTAACACAGAAAAGAACGTCATAAAAAAATCTACCATTACTGTTAGCTTCACTACAGAGAACTGTTTGTTAATTCCTTTTTATCTATTTTATAATAGAAGTGGTAGAACACTGTTGACAATGTATTCAACACGTTTAAAAATTTCAGAAGTAAATGACATTCTGCAAAACAGGCTACTGCTTCAAATGATATAGACTATCTACTTTTATTTCAACAAAAAAAAACCCTAACCCACAAATCAGGAAAAGTTCAACTCTTTTAAACAGTAATTTTGAACTACTAAGTACAATTTTAAAAGTTTATCTATAGAAGGTCTGAGGTGTCAACTGTTTACTAAGTGTTATTAAAAATAGATTAACTTGGATGAACAGTCTGAACAAAGATTTAGCCACTACATTGCCCCCAAATTAGTAAGAAATTGCTGCATGACAGTGTATGTTTGACCACAACCAATGCTACCATTTTTTAAAAACTTATATTACTGTGGCATGATAAAGCTTTGTACAGATTTTTGTCTTAAAAATTGTAATCTAACTTCATTTTGAAAATACAAATGTATCTGGTACATAGACAGGAATTTAACTCCTATAGGAAAGATGGGCAATAATTTAACAGTAAATTACTGCAGCTCTAGGTGTTCATTATTTAATAAAACATCACACAATCATCCAAGTTTCTGCTTTAGCAACTTGATGTATTGGAACAGATATTCAACACTAACCAACCCTAGGGGTTGTTTTCTTCCAGTCAAGCAGGAGCTTTGCCTTTGCTTGTATGGCTGAAGCAATACTAAATACTGGGAACAGATAGAGAAAAACTACAAACAACACTACATCTACCCTCTAATACTTCGTATTTTTTCTACTTTATATATAAATGGACTGAGCTAAATGAAAATTGGAAGTCTAACTTTTTGTACTGACTACTGTAAAGAGCCTATTCACTCTTACCAACAAGCCAAAATGGAAACATGCTAAAGCAATTTCACTCATCACCTAGCACGGCCTTGCCAATTCACCTTTTAAGGTAAGTCACTGAAGGACTTAGCCCTGCCAAACTCAGGGTTACAGAGAAGTTCTTCAAGAGTTTCTGCAGTACAAAATGAACCAGAACTCAGACCCACAGCCCTGCGAATTATGTGACGTTTTTGAGGACTCCTATGTATACTTCAGTGCGTGTAGGTGAACACTTCAGAGACCTCAGGGGACAAACAATTCTCCACTGAAGCTGTGGTGTAGCTTTGAGGCACACTTACCACAGGAATAACATGAGTGACACCATCTCCACTGTCTATAACTGTGCCAGTCAGTGTTCGCTCTCCTACTTGTCTTGATGTCCAAGATGCAGCTAAGGCAAGGACAGCCTGGGAAAAAAACCACACTAAAATCAAATATTGGTAAAACATCTGCCTGCAGACCTCACTTTCCACCACTCCTCCTAAGGACAGACTGACAACCCCCCCGTAATTTACAGCATGGAAACTGATTAAATAATATTATTATGTCTGCACAACGGCTTAGAAAAAAGAGGCTGCACAAATGTAATTTTTGACACTTGCCTGATATTTTTTCAGTCATGCTCAAACATAATTTTTCGTTACTTCATACTGAAAGGGATTCAGTTCTTGGATTAATAGAACTATTATGATGTGGTGTGGTTTTTTATTTACTTATGATGCAATAGATATCATACTCTACTGCTCAGAAGCCTGTAGAGGTAACAGAGGAACAGTATCCAGTAACCACCCACAGAATCAAAGCATGGCAAACATGCAGGGCTGGAACTGCCAACCAGAAGGACATAAAAATTTTCCAAACACCACTTACACAGTTTTTTCCCAGTGGAATTAGTTTTAGCCCAAGGAGAAATACTGCAGCTGTGACTTTCAACAGTCCTCCCCTTACCTGAACAGCAATATATAGCCCTGGAACGTTGAAAGACTCAAACATGATTTCAGCAGTATATTCTCTATTTTCTGGAGTATTTAATGGAGGCTCAGTCTGTGAGACAAAAAAAACAAACAACCAAACCCATCAGTTTTACTTACATTCAAACCAAACATCTGACTTCTTAAAAAAAGAACCACCAACTCCTAAATTAAGATGAGTCATTCAACAACAATAGCATGTAAAAATAGTAATGGACAAAGGGTGCTTTTAAGAATTTATGCAAACTGCACTAAAAGAAAAAAACAAAAGCACAATAAAAACCACATCAGTTATTGCTTAAGAATTTACATCCAAGACCCACTTTATGGCTTGGTTAGCTCCTTACAACTTTTGATTTCACTTGACAGAATCAAGGACTATCAAAATACACCAAAGGACGCAGTTAAGCACATTTAAAGAATGACATTTTTTAGATTTTTTCAGTGAAAAGAGCTGTTTTCCTGCAGAAGGCAGCCACTGTAACACAAGTTGATATGCTCAGCTATAGCAATGTACTCAAGTGAGAGAAGCTAAACAATATAAAACATACCATAATAGTGTGCTATAGCTTTCACTGAAATATCAAACATACTCAAGGCTCTACTCTGAAGGAGCACTTTGGACAGTGCTACAGAATACTTGAGAAAAGAAAAATATCACTCCTCCATTGCAGCAACAGTGTAACAGGAGGGTAAAAAGAGGAGAGAGTCAAATTCTTCACTGAAGTGTTGTGACAAGGGGCCAGGGACACAAAACTCAACTTGGGAAATCCTAAGTAGGTATTAGGAGGAAAAAAGGTAACTTAAAGGTGGTCAAATATTGAAAAGGGGCCCAGGGTTGTAATGGCATTTTGATCCTTTGAGATATTCACAGCTTGGCTGGACACAGCAACTGGACCTAATTATTGCTTTGAAATGAAGGCATTTAAACAGGTATGGCCAACACCTCTAATTCCAAACTTGGCCTATAAATATCACACTAAACCAAACTGCCTATTTCAATGCCCTTAGGGGGATATAATACTAAGGGGGAATAGCAGATGCTTCAGAACAACGTTGACCTTAACTGAGATCTAATCAGCCCAAATATGACAATCAACCCTTCCAGTTTCACAGAAAAGAAAAGACAAATTTACTCTCTAGATACCTCATCCAGATGGCAGTACTGTAAAAACAAAATAATTACAATTATGTGAAGTCAAACACAAGTATTTTTTTGTCTCAAACACATAAACTTCAGAGTACTGAATTCAGTGGAGAAGGAAAATAAGAAAGTGATGAATCAGACAATTTGGAGGGAAAAAAGAAGAGAACAGAAAAACGTTTGCTGTTCAGACATACTGACATTTTCTGAAAATTAAAGAACCTGGATGGCTTAAGGCAGGTCAAAAAAGCTCCAGGTCATTTATTTATTTTTGCTTTCAAAATATGCATATTTATATTTAAGAATTTACATAAATCAGCACATTGTTATTAATCATATGGAATTTCTTAAGCAGGCCATAAATTTACCTACCAAAAGAAAATAATGGTCCTCAGGTTCTGCCCTTAAATACTTAAAGATTACTTGCTCCATAAACCTCTCCATCAAGTCCCAGTCTTCAACTATACCATGGCGGATAGGCCACTGTTGGAGAAAAATAACAAATTATAACTGGAAACAAAAAGAAAAAAAAGAAAAAAAAATCCCAAAACCAAACAAAAAAACTGTTTTCAACTGCATTAAAAGTATATGATCTACATGGGCAAGAAACCTCGATTTAGGCTTCCCCTACTCTTATGTGACACCTATTCAAAATTCTGATTTCAACCTGGAGTAGCAGAGACAACACATTGCATTTTTCTCAGTACAGCAGAATGGTGGCACTGGGATAAATCAAAAATTCCCCCAGCCCAGTGTCTCATTCTGATGCTGCTGATAGAAGCTGCCAAGGAACAAGAGAATGTGGCATTTCTACTTAACACCCTCTCAGCCTCCTTTCACTTATGAAAAAAAATATATGTAATATATATATATATATATATATTCACAGTGCTTTGCAAATTGACACAGGCTCCCCAAGGTCAACAAAACTAATACCAAAGCTTATTTTCTATTTAAACAGAGTTAATAAAAAGCATTCTTAACATTATATATACTCTACATATGATGCTTGATAAACAGTATTGAAAAATGATTTTTAAAATTTTTCTTAATACCTTGGTTGCATAAGTTGGTTTTTCTATTGCTTCATCCCCAATGAAGAAGTCTAAATCATCCACACCTTTCAAAACCCTCCTTTGTGCTTGATCAACCACTTTTGCTGACTCTTTGATAGCAATACCTTCAACAGAGAACACAAACATTATTATAAGTCATACATCCTGCACCAAAAAAAGAAAACCTACACTAGAAAAACAGACACGCTGATCACAATCAATCTTTGTTTCAAGTGTAACTCAGAAAAGCTACATAGAACACAGATAATTTGACTTCCAGTCATGGGTAAGCATGGTAAGGACTTAAAAAGTAACACAGTAACAGATTTAAATACAAATTTAATTGTTGGACACTCAACATGCGATCAGAAAGATAAAATATGTTAGAAACATTAAAATAGGATATCCCTACAGATCTCATTTTATTCAACAAACATGCTCATTTTCTGCACACGCCAGTAATAACAATAACAATTGCAAGTATTATTATTAGTGTTGTTATTCACTCCCCAGCCATCAGGGCTGCAGCACCAGCAATATCTGCTGTATTTTTTAAATCATACTAACTGCCTTTAAACACAATCCTTTACACAGATGAGGAAATTAATATATACAAGCAGCATTAAATCAGCCTCAGCTGTTCTAAGGCTGTGCTCCAAAAGCTCTTCCAATGGCAGAAGTATTTTTCTAGTTCTCACCTTCAGCAAGAAATTATGTTTGCTCAGAACTGAGATTAAAAGAAGTTATGGGAACAGCTGCAGCCTCAAGCCCAGCAGCCAGGGCAGCAC
>VWZV01010872.1:38037-66165 GCA_013397155.1 Irena cyanogastra | reverse complement strand
GGGGGGAGGGGGGGAACTGACACGGTTTCTTGTTACATTTGCAAAACACAGTAAATTAACAAAGCTGTAACACTGACAACTTCTAGGCAAGCAGAACATTTTAAACCCCAGAGATATTAAATCATACCATTTTAATTTTTTTCCAATTATAATCAACTCAACATTTTACCAGATAAATCACTAAAGGGGATAAAACCTCCTAAAAGGTAAATGAAGCCATGCTACTGGATTTTTACATTAATTCAATATCCAAAAAAAATTAGCTTCAACGATTAGTATCCTTTTTTAATGAATGTATCTTTCTACTGAGTATCCACAGCAAAACAAAAAGGCCACGTTATTACTCTGTGTCATCACTCAGAGGTCAAGTCAGTCTCTTTTAATGTCGTTTTTTGCTGGGTTTTTTTTACGGCATGTTACAGAAAGTCCAAGAGTAACTTTAGCATTGATACACAAATACTTACATGAAGGGATAATGAACTGGGGTTCGGTATTACCCGCATATCCGAGCTTTGTATACCTGTTGAGGCAAAAAACATTTGGTTGCAATATTTAATACCACAAATAACAAAGATAAATCCTTTTTTTTAATGAACAGACCCCTCTTCCCATATCGGACACCACACCGACTTTTCTATAAAAATAGAAAAAAAACCTTAAGAATTTCTCTCTTTTAAAGTAAAACCAATGCTCCCTGCCACAGATAAAGCATCACTGCTAACTTCTACTCTAACAACATTCTACTAAGGAACACAAAGTATGTAATCCAATCTATCAATGTTTAGAACTATAATTTTTGTTCCTCCCAGCTCAGCAGCTAGCATCTCCATCAAAATATTTTCATATAGCTAACATTAATGGTAAAAGTGTTTTTGCAATTCCACTATAGGGGGAAAAGCTGCCCTGCCCATGGACTGCCAGCTGGGCACGAGGCAGGGCTGGTCATCCTCATGTCACAAGCAGCTGATAATGCCAAGCCCCAGCAAAAGCCATTCCATCTCACAAATGGAAAACAGTGTCAAAATGTGTCTAATAAGAGTAAAAAAAGCAAGGGAATATATCTACATGCCGTCACCCAGTCCCCAGAATGTGCTATGGATATATACATTATCTTCATTATCACGATGCAAGAAAACTGAAGAAATTAACAAAGTATTCATTAAAAAAAACTTAAACTCAGGGTACCAAAACCAGCTGCTAGAAACATTGTCACTAAAGCAGCACAGGCAAATTCTAAACCATGCAGACCAAAATGCACAGCTCTAGCTCAAGAACTAGAGCTTACCCACATGTTTTTAACAAACACAGAACGTGACAAAGTCCTCATTTTATTTGAGTGCAGCTGCACTGAATTTGCACCATCAGCAAAGGCATGAAGGCTGTAGTAGCACCTTTACAGCTTTCAGCACTCCGACGTAAAGCTGGAAGATCTTAGGAGGTGTAAGGCAGCAGTAACTCTCAGAAACCATAAATTCTTGGCAGGAACACAGGAGGAGGCTGGCTTGCCCAGGCTGGGAGAGGAGTGCCTCTCTGATGCCTCTGGCAGGAGGGAGCAGCCTGTGCATGTGTCCAGCACACCCACACAGTTTCCACCACTGATGCTCTCTCTGCCCCACCAGCACTGGGCCAAGGGACCAGAACCTCAGAGCCAGGTTGTCTCTCTGAGTAACCAAGTGGTTAGCACAGGGCCTCATCTAACACCACAAATGCTTAGCAGGAGATGTCTTTTCAAAGCTGTAAACACGATCTTGTGCGTTACACACTGTAACAGCTGTGAGTAACCATGCACAGAAATTTGACTTCATACCAATCAACAGGAATGTTTCTTGACAAAGAAAACTTCGCAGACAGAAGATAACAAATAATGAAAAAAAGAAACTAAACATCAGAAAGAACTTCACACCTCATGAAGACGTTAGGCACTATATGTGCCTCACCTCAGGACACACAACCTGGATTTCGCTCATTGAAGTTTGATTTTCTTAAAGATCTACTTTTCAAAAGAAATATCGAGAATTCCACAAACTGGTGCTTCTTTAACCTATCACACATAGTATAACTGTTCACTGTATTTATAGTGTTTTAAGAGGGTTTTAGCGCCACAATTACTAAGTAAACCAGCAAATACTGACTCACTCCCTCGACCTTCCCCTGCAAACTAGAACTGTGGCATGTAGATTATAAAGCTGAATCTACACAAGAACTTTGAAGCCTGAATGCTGCATAAACCTACAACTAGATTAGAAGTGTTTTTAACAGTTAAAAAAGTTAAAACTGTTTGATTATTAAACTCAATATTTCCAAGAAAGCAAAAGCTGAACTGTTGCAGGTAACTGGCAGCTTAGCTGCTTGTGGGTGGGAGTTTGCCCAGCACACAAACAGCCAGTAAGACTGAAAGAAAAATAATCTCATGAAAGATGCATTTTACATAAAAAGAGTGTATTCAGACATAAAATCAGCATATATAAAAATACTATGGCCGACTCAGCAAGAAGTGTACTGACTCAGGGAAAAAAAAAAGTAGTGCACTTTTAGGCTTCCAAGAAAAGAAATGGGAAAAAAACCTGCATGATGTCTCTGAATATTAGAGCCTTGTATCAGCATGTCTCCAGTGCAGTGTCCTACACAACACTTCACATCTCTCATGTACAAGACCTCTCGGCACCCCTGGAACTCCAGTATCACTGGCACATGGGCCAGAGATGGACCCTGCTCCCCTGGGAGCCTCAGGCTCACAGCACAGCCAGGGACCATGGCACAACACATTATAAACACTAAACCTGATTTTCATAACTAAATGCATATAGAGATACTCTTGAGTTAAAATGGAGCCTAAAAATGTGATAGGTGAGGCAAAAAGCTAAGATAAAACTGAATGAATGTGCATTTATTATTTTAGATTTTTATCTACTACTATCTAGTCACTGTGGGATTCTTTACAAATTAACTTTTGCAGATACAAGGCTTTATTCAGATTGATCAGATCTATCACTGTCACTTGAAGTAAATATTTAAATCACATGAAAAGAAGGATATTATAGGCAATCCAGATTCCACAAGCACACAGTTTCTATAAGGAGTTCATACATAGCAATGTGTGTCTGACTAATGAATGATTCACAGGGGAACAAGGCACACCCCAGGGCAGGAATTACTGCTGCTACAGAGAAAGAATCCTGATGGTAGAGATATCATAAGGCAGTACCAATATTGGATTTTCCATAAATCACCCCTAGTCTTGCTACCCAGAATTGAAGAGTGGCAGAAGGGACTTGCTTGGAGACAGGCAGGCACACCCCATTAATGAGACATGGACTCAGCCTCCCCACATGGAATTTGGGGCATTCAGCAGTAAGAGCACAAGGCACTGCACACAGGAGTGTAATGGCATAAGCTGATTTCTATTAAAATCCATAACACAGAACTGATTTACAAAATCCCAAAGGTGAAAGCCTTGATTGTTCTGGTGTTTCCCTTTATTTCTCTGTGTTCAGCTCCCTGAAGTGTTTCTGTAGGCCTATTAGCTCATTAAAAAAAAACAACCCACCAAAGCTCTAAGAAACAATCAGGCAAAAAATTTGTTGGATAATCATGGCCTTTAGCTTTAGGTCAGAAAATCAGCTACAGAGTATCCAAGAGCAGTACACTTTCTCTATACATATGTGCATGTCTGCATAAGGAGAACCATACACACCCCCCCACACTCTCTCTCAGCACCTACATATATATATATATATATATATGTTCCCTATAACACCTTCTCCAAAAGGCAACACCACTCTCTAGTCTACACAGATATGTGATAAACAAAACATATTTTTGTAATGGACATTCACAGCACTAACAGATTTGGGAGAGCTACTAATAAAGGTCCCTTCTGAGTTAACTCTACTAACCCCTATCTCACTTATCAGTGGAGAAATATCTTCAGCATGTGATCATGACCCTCAAAAACTCACATCCTGAAACTGCACAGCAGCTCTGCACTCTCTGCCCAAGAGCTCTCAGGAAGGACAGCCAAAGGGCTGTCCACAATGCTCTCAAGAGCACTAATGGGATTTCTTACATGTGCTCTCTCACCTAGAATAGCTGTTTCTGAGGCTATGACACAAAAGCAATGTCACTGGGAGGTTACTTGTGCATTAGTCATGCAGACAATTTTAAAGCCAAAAGGAAACAGTGCTGAGGGTAAGAACTTGTAATGAGGATGTGATTACCAGAACCTCCATCTGCAAACCACAAACTATGACCACGTGCCTTTGCTCCACTGCTTTCCTACCCACAACAAATGCCTTTCTCCCTAGTTACACACCCTAGTTCAAGCTCAACTGCAATTCTAACAAAAGTGAGGAATAGAGAGACAACTGCTTCATGGGCAATGCAGTTGTCCAGCTGCTCCTGAAGTACCACAGAGCTGGGGAGATCCAACACAAATTGTGAGTGTCATTTCTCTGACAGCTGCACACAAAGACAGGAGTGAACCGAGCACAAGCAGGCAAGAGCACTTGAGGACAAGCATCACCTGATCTCCAACTCCACAGCAAATCTGGGTTGCAGCCTATTCCTCAGCTGCTCCTAATGACCTGGGCTAACAAATGTCACATATTTAAAATGTGCACACAAACAGAAGTAAGATGTATCTGCAGTGCTGATCCCACTTGAAAGATACAAAGCAACTTGAAACACAAACAAAAGAAAAAAAAAAACAAACATTTTTCTGTGGGAAAAGTAAAGCAAGTGGGAGTAAAAACCCCAAAACTGAAGGAAATCAGAACGGTCCATTTCTGGTTTACCTTCAAGGTGCATCATTAGAAAAACAAAGGCATTTTGTTCCAAGGGCTATTTTTTTCTTGTTGTTCAAACTGCTCTCCTCATGATGGCTCTGAATTACTGCTCACCATCTGAGCCACAGTCCTTCTGTGCAAGTTCTCACTCCAAATATAGGCAAAGGATATGTTGTATCTCACCCTGCAGATGCAATGGGTTTCCCAGGCACCACAGCCTGGACAGTACACATTTGTAACTTCTAAAATTCTGCCTTGCTGTGTACCACAGCCTGCACATCAAGCCCAGCAAGGTTTCCCTATCTAAATACACCTCAACTCCTATGCAGAACACGCTCAAGTGGTCACGCTCCAAGCGAGTCTAACATCCAGTGATTAGATCAGGCTTTACACAGTTAAACGCATTTATTCTTAAATGTAAGCTGACACTGCCTTTTTACAAGGTGTCACACTTGTTCAGGCAGTAGGAGATCCCTGCTCCATATCCCCTTCTATGCAAATGGCTCTGGAGCCAATCTCCCATTTCCCTTGAGAGCCTCTTGCCCTGTGTTTATGAACTCTCCTGAGGCAGGAGTGCTTTGCATTTCTTTACTGAAACCACGTGGAAAAAAAAAAGACTCCAGGAAACAAGGGCCAAATCCAGAAAGCAAGATGATTGCAACACTCACCATTCAACACACATTCATTGCTGGCTAAATTACCCTAACTTAAAAAATTGTAATTAAGTAAAGCAGGCTATAGAAGGCACTACAGAAAAGCTCAGACTGTGAAGATTCTAAGGAGAACATGCACCTAGTAATACATTCCAAAGGGTATGTAATAAATCTCATGGCAAAAACTCCAAGTTTTTAAATAGAATGGAAAGGGATTCTGCTCTTCAATACCAGCTCCTTACACATGGTCTGTCCATCAAAGACCTTATCAAAAAGGCTTTAATATCCTTTCTTATTTTAAAAGGATAAATGATACATAGACAGGAATTATAAGACAGATACCATGTTTTTACTGTCTGATGTCTTCTGGTAACAGCTGCCTTAACAAGAAGTGGAACATTTCTCAAACACGGATGAATTCCTAGTCTTCATACACAGAGCCTCATGTGATTGAAAAGCCTGAACAAGCCCTTATGTTTTTATTTGATGCTTTTCTTCTATCATCCTTCTTGTATCAGGATTGTTATCCCATCCAGATGGGACTGAAAAGCCTAGGAAGTATTTACTTTTCAAATCCCTGTAAAGAGAAATGATGAGAAAATTACAGTGAAAGAGGAAAGCTGCCCTGCCTCTTTAAAAAAAAAATATCCCAGCTCTAGCATCGGGTGCAAATTGATTAAGCAGCAGCAGAAGTCCCTGAAGGACTGATTACACTAGGAAAATGGGACTTGTATTAATAAATTAGTTTACCATCTCTTTTTAAATGTCCTTGACAAAACATAAGACAGCAAGATTTTGAAATTAGCCATGTTTTTCATACTTTACATCTTTAGTTAATATAGTTTACCTTTCACACATGACTAGTTTGCATTTTTAAGCAGCAGCTGCTTCCGCCAAATTTTAAAACATTTTTGATCAACTAGTGTTTAAAGTAATCAACAGTGGAAACCAAAGAACTTGCTCTATAAATAGAAAAAAACCCCACAAAATTAGAAGCACTCTCAGGTAAAGAGAACCCTCTAAAATCATAGATAAGACACATGAAGGGATGGTAAAAGGGAGCACAGTGCTTCAATGACATATGGACCTCTAGGTAGTAGAGGTGTTAAAAATCTCACAGTCTACAAGCTTGATCTTGGAATTACCTGTATTACTGTGTGTTTGAAACTATTATTTCACAGTATTTCCCCAAAATAATATCAGCCCATTCAAGTAAAAGCCTTCACCTTGGCAACAAATACTTCTGTGCCACATACTGAAACTGTCACAGTAAAACAAACCATAAGAAGATTGGTGAGCAATTTAATAAATGAGCTTAAAAGCAGCTTGAAAGAGAAGTGCTTCTAGCAAACATTTATTTCCTAAATAAAAACCACCTTTAAAAAAGGCTGATTTATCTTTAAAGACATCTATATTTTTGTGTGGAAATTTATCCAGTGCTGCTTTTTATCAGCAGCTGCCTCTACAACTCAGAGCACAGACAACTGTACTGCTTGCTAGTAAAATCCAGCTAAAATTGGGAGTGAAAACCACAAAGACAAGCTGCAGAGCCAGACCAGAACGGCCAAGAGGAACATGGGGGCAAGAGCAGTCTGTGCTACACAGCACTCAAAATAAATTCACATGTACTGTAACACAGGTCTCCAGGTGACATTTTTAACACCAGTCTGGAGAACAGAGGGAGCTACTGTATTGTGCTGCTTTTAACTTTACTAACATTTGGATGGAGTAAAAGAGCAACAACTTTAAATTCTGTTTTACTGTCACCACATCTTTGAAAATCAACCAACCAACCAAAAACGAACAACATTGGTAAGCTGACTCTGGGAAAGTCCTCCTGAAAGGAAAGAGGAAGATAAGATGCATTTATGTCCAAAAGACTGGTTTATAATTAAGCCACAAAAAGTGGATTTGAAACCAGCCCATACTTGATTGTTTTCAACTAACAAAATTTGAATTCTGGCATCCTGGTGATACTACCACCTGAATTTGTAGTCTTTGTCAATTTTATTTGTAAATTTCTAATATTTAATGCTGGCATATACTTTAACACAAAAGTTAAAGCTTTCCTTTGACTTCATTTTCCTCAAAATAAGAAGAGCAAACGGCTTTGGATATTATCTTTGTATAATGAGAATAGAGTAGTTTGTGTTGGCAAAGGCAAAATGCTCCCTTTCTACTCACTGCTTCCTTTGAGACTTCTAGATTAATTCATTTTAACAAGTGTCTTAACAGTGCCTCTGTGTTACACCACACCCACACAGCACTCACCTATACTGATAAGCTTTTTAATAAATTTGTATTTCATTTTTTCCAGGCTTTCTGAGCATTTTTCACAGCCTGCCTACTCCATGCAGTATTTCCAAATAATGAGGAAAGAATGCCCAAAAGTTTGGCAGTCTTACACGAATAATTATTTAACAGTAGAAGTTATTTAGTATGAGGGGGAGATTTATTTGGCAACTTTCTACATCATTTACCCAAAATAAGCTGAACATCAGGAGTTGGACTCAATTATCCTTGTGGGTCTTTTCCAACTCAGAATATTCTCTGACTGCACAGACATTTATCAGGAAGAAAAAACCCAAGAAAATAAATTAATTATGCATATTTTTCAACTGATAAAGCAAGGAAGGATCAATTGAATGAACACACACATAACCTGCAAGTAAACTAAATCCTGCACTTGAAGAAATTAAACAGGTGAAATCTAAGTCTTATGATGCAGAAAAAGCCTGACATGACTTGAAAGTTTCTTCAAGCAAATGTACTAAGGGGCTAAAACCGTTAATTTATTCCACATTAAAAAAAAAAAAAAGGAAAAAAGTTGAGCTTTTGTGCTTGCTATTTGCACAGTTTCAGCACTTGAGAGCTCCAGCTTTGACCCAAGAGCTATGCAGAGCGCAGGATGAGACTGAATGTCCTGGGAGAGCAGGGCTGGAGGGCAGGAGCACCCAGCGAGCACCTGAGATTGTCCCAGCATTCCCAATCTGCCCTGCGCACCCCTTACCACTTCAGCCTTCCAGCAGGTAACCAAATGTTTTCCATCAAGAACAGGCTTGCACTAAAGCACCAGATTACATATTTATCATGTTACACCACACTTCTAATAAAAGATTGTTTCGATTAGAAACAGTTGGCTCGTAGAAAAAAACTCAGCTGCAGACAAAAACATACCAGTAAATCTCATTTAATATAAAAAGCAGGTCTCATTTAACAGGATCACAGAGATTCTGAAGTCTGACAGTAAATATGTAAGCAGTCGTACTGTATATCATTTGCAGGAGCTTTCACAATGTTCTGTATCTAAGGCAAGTCATGACAAAAAAAAATACTAATACTGAAAACCAAGATAAGAGGTACGATGTTAAGTAAAGAATTACAATCTTTGTAATACCGGTCGATTCATCCACTGATAGCATTTATTTATCAAAATAAAGTATCAACCTCCTGTCTGCATCTTGCTCTCTACAGCTTGAGTATGACAAAACACATCCTGTGCACAGCTGCAAACATTTGCACTGACCACAAGAGAAAAATAAAGAGAGAAAGGAAATCCCAGAAAAAATGAAAACCATCCATTCATCTAGAGCTTTTCCATCTAGTCTTAAAAATGCAAACCCATGATCAGAACAAAAAGAAAAATATATGAATCATATTATACCCTACATTAAGTCAGTGGATAAAATGATTATGTTTTTTAATTTTGGATATAACTGAATAAACAAAACCCCAGCAATACATCACTAGTAGTACTTGGAAAGGACTGATGCTTCATTTTGATGGTTAAAGTAATCCTGCCACGGGCACTAACAAGTTTGCAATCCAATTGGTATTTTTAAACATCTACCCAAGGAAGATTTCTTTTAGACTGGTACACATAAATGTAATTTACTTCAGTGACCAAAACCAAAAATTAAAGATTAAAGCAATAGAGACCTCTTTTCTTACATAGAGCACATTTCCTTGTGGACAAACCCAAGTATGTTTTTAGTTATTTTACCTTTGAAATTAACCTTGTCTCCCTAAAGTCTTCTAATTTCAGACAAGCATTCATTTAAGTTTTTTTGAAAGAAGCTTGTTTGAAATTGTTAAAACCTTTTAGCATGTCCCACAGAAAGTCTGCAATGATGAAACAATGTTGAGACACTATGTTGAAACTTTCCAATTGCATGAACTAACAGACCTACTGCAAAGTTTCTTAGATATGCCTATAAAACAATACAGAGCATGGATTACTACTCAGAACTGGTGCAATATTTCTGAACTCCTAAAAACTGTATTTTCAACTAATTTAGACAATGGAGAAATAAAATTTTTAATTTAGAAATGTCCATAGGAGTCATGCTAGGAGTTATGCAATCAACACACTTGCTGGGCAGAAAGTCCAAGGCGGGCACTAAACACACCAAGGGACGAGAATGGAACCTGCCCATCCCAGGTACACCTCACACCCTGCCCTAAGCAGGAGCCCTGCAGATCACACAAGGAGGTTCATTAATCTTTAACTTTACAGATCCAGCCCAGGGATGCAATTGGGTTTGTCCTCTACCCTGAAATGCCACTGCCCCTTTCCTCTGTATCAAGCACAAGCGAGGCACGAGAAAAGAGGAGTAGAAATAGAAGGACTGGAAGGTGCCATGCATCTTGAATGGCTTCTGAAATGCACTAAATAAAACAAGACATAAACTGATTCCTATGATGGAGTTACAAAAACAAAAAGCTGTGTGTCAGTAGAAATATATTTACTTCTAACTGAACTCCTATTATTCCTAATTATATTACATACTCTGAAAATTTAGTGTTGCAACATTAACTGTGATGTATTAGAATGATCCAAGAGACACCACATCATCAGCCTTCAAAGTCTCCTTGCAAATGTTTTTTTAAATGTATTAAATCAATTCTTAACCCAGTACAATTCCTTTTTCCATGTGAAGGCTGACACATTTTCCCCTCCCTCCCTAACCACACTTCAGCCACTGGCAAGCAGAAGATACTCTTAAAACCCTGGAAGAGGATTTTTTCCAAATGCTATCAAGGCAATATTTTTTCCATGCATCCCATACTGAAAAATTACTTCTGGGATGACACAACACAGAGAAAATTCAGCCCAAAAGAGAAAATTTTCATGAAGACTCAAGCCCACAGAAAGGGAGAAGATATCCAGCTGAAGTATAAACTGCAAAAATATCATGATGCTGAATCTTGATACTAAACATAAGTTAGGCTTTGAAAAACCTGCAGAAATAATCCATGTCTGGAACATTAGTAAAGAAAAACAATATCAAGGCACAGTACAAGACACTAAAAAGTTCAAGAGCTCACAAAACAGGCTGTTACTTCCCCCTACCTTGATTTTATAGCACTGCATTTCTCACCTCACAGATTTTGCTGTCTAGTGAAGATTATTGCTTTTCATGGATTTTGTACTCATTTACACTCTCAGGTCAAAACCCAAAAGAGAAACAGAATGACATAATCCTGTCATACCTTATCACATCAGAAGACACTGAACCTATAAATACTTTGCTCTCCTCAAGAGCTATAGAGGTGTTGCATGAAGATTAACTAGAGCAGTAGGGTTTGTAGATAATTTCCCCAAAGCAAAGCTCACTCCAGCCAGCTTCTGGTTCTCTGAGGTTCTGTGTGCCCAAATTTACTCTTCCTTCATTCACAGCACTGGCTGGAGAGACCAAACAGCCAAGAAACTCTCAGATGCATGTGACTCATTCCAAAGAACAGCCTGCAACTCCACATCAAGAAACTGTGGAAATCCTGAGCAGCCTCAATCCTCCAAGCTATCAGCTCAGCGGGAACCCAGACTGCCAGGAAACGTCCAAGAAATCCTGAGTTCCCATCAAGAACAGGAAACCTTTCTCCAGACAACCCTAAAACCTTTAATTCATCTCTAGAATGCAAGAAAGTTAAAAAAACACATCACTCTTTGCAACCTGTGCATGAGAAATAAGAAGGGGCCTGGCTTGGCATAGAAGGAGGCAGAAAACAAGACCCATAACAACATGCTGGGTTTTTCCCACACAATCATATAACCAATTTACTCAAGAAAAGGGTTACCAACAGACATGACCCTCCCAACAAAAGACCCTTGGGTACATTAGAGAAGCTAGCCACCACTGACACTCAAGTATCAAATGCATCCACCCAGCAGCCACTGAAAAATGACACACAAACCTGCAGAAAACAAAGTTCAGGTATAGAAAACACAAATAATATTCTGTAAATCCCTTTCAGTGCTATAATTAAGTTCTCATTTTGGAAGTGCAATAGTTGCACAGGCACTTACTGCAGCTCAGCTGAAGAGCCATTAATTTGAACACTTGCAATTATCTGCCATCCCGAATGAGCTAATTCAGTGTTATACAAGTTACACTGAAGGAAAAAGTACATTCACACAGAAAGACACAGTTAAAATCTACTTGTCAACCTAATCAAGCTAAATTCCAAAGTGGCGTAGGAAGAGCTTTTAATCATGACTTGCAGGCAGTGCTGTGCTCGCCTGTAGAAGAGGCAGCAAGAACAATTCAAATACCCAAAAGGCACAGAGCAAAAGACTGCAGCCTACTGTGATTTAAAAAATGACTAAGAGCCTTTTCCTTTCTTTGGTATGTTGCTCACATACTTTATGGAAAGAACTCCATCTCATTTTCCTATTTTTAATTTTTGTTTTAAAATGCATGTAATTCTTAGATACACCAAAGCATGAAGTCTCATTCACAGCATATCTACAGACTTGAGGAAAACCAAAAATTTGCCAATGTTTGAAGGATATAAACAGAACAGCGCATAGGTGCTACTTCATAGCTCATTGTTCATTGACCTGGTGGCTACCTTTTGTGGAAAGAAGAGAAAGAGAGGGGCTCTCAGCAGCCAAGTGAAGCCAAATTCACTACTAACATGGACAAAGACTTCCTGACAATAAGGTCCACAGTGCTGTTCTACAGATTACCCAACAAAACAATATACTTCAAACTAACCCAGACAAAGTTATCAGTTGTAGAAATAAATAACACTGGGTTTAACAGTTATGTTAAACTAACTGGGCTATTCAAATTTTTCATATCATGCCTGTAACTCTACTGTACAATTAAAAGGACAGTGCTTCAGACAAGCAGCTTCTAAAACCACAAGTATTTACTTGCTCTTACTAGGTATCAATTACCTTATTTTCTAGGTATCAAGTTTGCTTAAGCAAAGAATGCAAATTTCAGGGTAACAAATGTAACATTGGAAGAATTTCAGCTGCATCTTGCCATGTCACTGATTAAACCCATTTCCCAACTCCAGCTGTATGACATGTACTTAGATGACCCCTAAAAAGTTTGACCGAGCTGTTGAAACCTCAAGCAACCATCACCATATTATCCCCCAATCTCTTCCGTGTTTTGGTCTCTTTATGCTTTGAAAAAAGTCCTTATCATTTGTATAAATCTGTGCAGGCTGATGCTGAAAAGCACATCTCTGCTGCCTTTCTCATCCTTCTGTCTTAGCCGGCAAAAATGCACACACACATTTAAAAAAAAAAAAAAATCAACAAAATTTAACACTCAGACAAACAAACTGAACTGTGGCTACAAGCACAAGGCATAGAAAGACACTCTTCAATACCACTTTACACCTGCTCTTTTGCTGATTGAGGTCAATTCTCCGGAGATGGCAAACTATCAATCCTTTCTTCTAAAAAAAGCCTACTTATTGGAAAATCAGTGCACATTTAAAGCTTGTTCTAAGCAAGGCAGCTCCTTTCACCCTTTCTGTTTTGGCTGTATTTTCAAAACCTCTTTTCCTCTTTTTCAGGGCTATATTTAATTTGTCTGCTTTCTGTCATTTTGGCAGACAGGACAGAACACTGAAACCTCAGCTGATCTGCACTGAGCACAGGGCTGACAGCCTGTGTTCTTGTACAAAAAGTGAGATGGATTGGGAGGGCTGCATCAAACAAAAAATAAAATCCAGGAGCATGATCATGCTATCATAACCCACTACTGCCCACCTGTTTTTTATTCATCTCAACTACCATATTTTTCCCTTGTAAACTCACGACTTTATATTTTTGTCTACTGAAATTATTGAATTCAAACCACCCCAACACCCTGTAATCTTTACAGTGCTACAAATCTTTTCCCCACTTTCTTGAAGCAGAATTTATGGAACCTTGGATGAGGAAATGCCCCTGAAATGAAAAGTCTGGAGAACAAAATAGGCTGGGCTTCATTAAAAAAAAATATGGCACACAACAAAGCAGCACCTTACAGCATTTTTTTAAAGATGTGTAGGGAAATAAATAAATTAAACAGGAGCAAGACTTGGCTAACATCATATTCAAGAACATTACAGAGTGCTCATCTGAAGTTGATTAATGGGGTACCTGCACACACACCTTCCCCAGGAACATTTGTTTTAACACTCATGTCCCTTGGTACACCTTTCACGTCAAAAAGTTATTTCTTACACAGCTCTGAGCTTCCATGCTGCTCCTGCGGGCATTGCTGAAAGCTTTAAGCAAATTTCTAATCCAGTGGTCACAACCTGTACTTTACAAACCTTTAAAGACATAATTATTGCCTCTAATGGGACTACTGGTGATATACAACCATGCGGGATGGGAAAAAGCCTCTGGTGGCATGTGGTAGAGTAGCTACAGATCTTTTGAAAGACAAACAGCACATGTTAAACTCCCATACACTTCTATTACATGCAGCTACACACCCTCATCCCCACTATGCTAACTTTACTCCATCCCACCAAATTCAAGGTTTTAATTCTGCTTTCACTACAGCAATGACTTCTTCATACAACTGTTAGACATGCAGATATCAGACACACACATACATATATCTGCTCTTCCTAAAGACCGATTTATTAATGTCCTACACCAAAAAGACTCTCTTGAGGGGATGATGAGCACGTGCTTTCAGAAACAAGTGCTTAGGTTGCAGAAGAACACGCCCTTTCAAGAAAGCATGATAAATGTCTGCATCTACATGTGAGCACTCACTGAAAATTTCCTTTATTTTTAGCAAGAGGGATGAGAAGTGAAACAAAAGTAAAAAACGAGCTAAAGAAGCAGCATGCCATCACTGGTAGCTAAAGAGCTTTGAAAATACAGCAGTGCTTTCCCTTCCCACGACAAGCTGAAGCCTGCTGGAGACGCTTCCTCTTTGCGATGGCCCTGCAGCCATCCCGCGAGTCACAGCGCGGGTCGCGCTTCCCGAGCGCGTTGCTGCGAGCGGCACCGCGGAGCCCGCCCGGCCCGGCCCGGCCTCGCCTCCCACGGGCACCTCCGGGGCTGCTGCCCTGCCCCAACCTCCGGAGCCGCGCAAAAGCGAGCCCAGATGCCCGGGACCTCCTCCCGCACCGCTCCTTGTGTTATGGATCACTGGCACCGCGTTCTCTCCGCCGCCTGGCAGCTGCTGAACGAAAAGAAGCGTTTCCAAAGCGGATTTGGTTCAGGTTTGACACTGAAAACTGCCTTATAAGGTATAAAAGCCCGAAAGCAGGAAGAGGCTTTGACAAAACTAAGGAAGTTCCTCTGCGCCTGCTCAATGGAAGGGGAGGGGTTTTTTTCTTCCACAGAGAGAAGTAGCACAGAATAAATGACATTATCCACACATTAAAAAAAATAATAAATACACACGATCCCCTCGGACGGCGCCGGGCAGAGCGGCGACTCCCCCGAGCCGGGGCATCCCAGGGGCTCTGGGCAGCCGCGGGAGCCGTGTCTCCGCTCGCCTCCCCCGGCCCCGGCAGCCGCACAAGGTCCCGCGCCCCGGCCCGGGACCGATGGGGGCGGCCCCGACCGGCTCCGGGAGGCCCGGGAGCAGAGAGCGGGGCCCGCCGGGACACGGCTCCCACTGGGCGGAGAGCGAAGGGCGGGGAAGGGAAGGCGGCGGGATGCTCCCCCCAGCCCAGCCCGGCCCACTCCATCCCTCCCGGCACCAGCCCCGCGGCGGCTCGGGCGCGGCTGCCCGGCCCGGCAGCGCGACCCCCGCCGCCATCTGCAGCAGCATCGGCGGCGGAACCCGCCCGGCCCCGCCCCGGGCGGCCCCGAGCTGTCAGCGGCCGTGTCTCACCCCGTGCCGCAGTCCACCACGCAGGCCGGGAGCCGCCCTGCCATGCTGGTCGGTAGCGGCGGTGCTGGGGACGGCGGGCAGCCCTGGGCTCCGGCGGGGCTCGACGGGCTGCGCTCGGCGGCACCGAGGGACTTCCGCAGGGCGGGCGCTGCCTCCGCCCCCGCCCGCTCGCTCGCTGCCCGGCCAGCCCAAGATGGCTGACCCGCCCCGCCCCGTGACGTGCGGTGGCGCGGCCTCGCCCGCCAGGAGGAGCGGCCCAGCGCCCTCAGGGCGGCGGGAGCGGCGTGGGGCCCTCAATCACTGAGTATCACGGATATAGCGTGGGGTCAGTCGGGCTGGAAAACACCCCCGAAGTCACCGAGTCCGACCAGTGATCGAACAGCAGCATGTCAAACAGAGCATGTGCCACATCCAGGCTTTCCTTAAACACCTCCAGGGACGTGACTCTGCCACCTCCATGGGCAATCACAGAACTGTTAGGGTTGGAAGAGATCATTCGGTCCATCTCCTGTGGAGCTCATTCGGTCCATCCCCCATGCCCAGGCAGGGTCACCTGACAGGAATGCGTCCAGGTGGCTTTGGAATATCTCCAGTGTGGGAGACTCCGTGCCCTCCCCGGGCAGCTGTTGGCAGGGCTCTGCCACCTTCGATGTAAAAAAATTCTTCCTTACGCTGAGGTGAAACTTCTTTAGTCTATGGCCAGTGCTGTTCATCCTGTCACTGGGCACCACCGAAACGAGTCTGGCACCATCCTCTTGGTCCCTGTCTTTGAGATATTTATATGCATTAATGAGTTCCCCTCTCAGTCTTCTCCAGACTAAACAGGCCCAGCTCCCTCAGTCCCTGGAGTCCTTGTAAGGGAGATGTGACAGACCCCCCCATCATCTTTGTCCCAAAGAGGGCAAGAGACAATGCACTGTTAGGGTCAGGTGTTCAGGTGGACAAAATACAGTATGTACTCTTCTCTTTCTCTCTCTTTCCACCTTCACAACCCTTCAGGTTTTGAAGGACAGAGTGCTCAGCACATCAGGTCTAGCCCAGTCCTTGGCCAGTGGAGTACTGCAGCCACACACTACTTTTTTGTTTGTTTTCAAAGTATCTTACTGTTTAGGCAGTTCTCATTTCGGGTATTTCAGGTATTTTCAATACCTGCTCCTGCCTTGGCAATGAGAAGGTGTGAGCTTTATGGTATAATCAGATGTTAAACTGTGAACAAATTTGGTAGTCAATCAAAATGGGTAATTTTCTTTGTCAGGACTCAGAGGGCACTAATGGATCTTAAAGGCTCTAATAATCATCACCAGGGGTCTCCGTCCCACAGCTCTGGCCCTCCAGGTTTTGTCTGAACTATACTGTAGGTCTGTGCTGTCCTAGCCTTGCTTGCTTGATATTAGACTTGCCTTGTCCCTCTGGTAGCTTCCACACTGCTCCTAGTCCTGGTCTGACACCCTGACTTCATCTTGGAGCTCTGTAGCTGCAGGTGGCCCCGTGTCCCTTAGGGACCCCTCCAAGTGTTCTCACAGTGGTCTTGCTTCCTTCTTCAAGCATGTTCTCCTCAGCTGGTTTCAGCTATCTCTAATTAATAGCCTCTTTGCCTTTTTTCACTGGAGGGATAGACTAGAGTCAGTGCCAAAGCAAAGGAAGGACTAGGTACATGCCCTTCAGGATGAGATAGGAGAGCAAAACCATCCCTCTCAGTAGCAGCAGCCAGGCAGTTCATTTGGGAAGTTCAAGTCACCATCTGGCTTCCGTGGGCTGCCAGATCTTCCTGAGGAACATAAGCAAGGAAAGGAGATATTGAGAATATTAACATTTTTATTTTAATGTCAAAGCAAATTTTGACTAGAACATTATGAGACGTTTTAGAGATAATGAAAGGGATTTCTGCAGGATATTGTGTAGCTTGTGAGCTGTGCTGGGCTAGAATATTAAAGATGAATATCTCTGAAAGCTTTTCAGAGAAAGTGTAAATAGCCCTTTCCTTTGTATGTGCTGCTGTGTGTGCATAGGTAAATATTTATCTAAAATAAATACAATTAGGATATAAACTACCATGTGGACTTTTCACTCTTCTCTCAGTTTTATTACATGGTAGTCAGGGTTATACATGCAGCAGGTTCAACTGCTGCATCTGGCAGATGGAATCATGGAATGAGAGAGCAGCCTTGGGCTCCAGCTGCTGCAGTTCAAGTATCCTCCCAGAGGAGCACAAAACAAGGTCCAAAAACCTGAAGCATGTGGAAAGGATGGAGCTGGCAGGTCCTGTCCAGGCCATACAGCACAGAGGGGATCAGGACCAGAGTTAATTTACTCAGCTGCAGTGAGATTTAAACAGAACAATCGTTAGTGTTCCATAGCTGGCCAGCCTTTATTACATAATATTTCCAAATAATGCTCCTGATTAGTCTGGTAAACCTTAATAGCAAAGCCAAAGGACAGAGGGTAGAATGGCTGTGATAGTGTGCTGGAGACTTTCTGCTAGCAGAAGCATCTTTTCACTATAAAACTTTAAATCACACCCAAAAGCACTTACTGTAATGCACTCTAAGAAAATATCCCATTGCTGAATTTATCTTTTCCTCCCTGTGAGTACAAGTGTGTTCTGGGAAATGGTGGGGCACTGAGCAGAACAAAAGGGTTGAGCAGAACAGAAAAGAACTGCAGGTCATACGGAAAGTGAAACAAGTCTGTGAAGCAGCTCCATTGCAATCTCTTGCTATCAGTGTGTGTTTTTCCTGAGTCTGCATGAAGAATGACATTGAAAAAGAGCGGTGCTGGTGCATTTATTTTACTGAATTACAGTGGAATTTACACTTGAGAACCAAAAAGCATAGGATTCCTCTCAGTATCAAGGTGCCAAATCAATCACAGTTCTGCAAGGGAAGGGATTGAAAGACCTTGGCCATGAGATCTCATGTTTCATTTTATTAGCCTTACCAGATGCAGTTTTCAAGTGGCTGTGGACTCAGGCACCAGTCCAATAAAATAAAGGGACAAGATTTCTCTTTAAGCAATATTATCTCACATTGTTGGACCATAAACACAAATTTGATATATTAACTCATCCAAATTCAAACAAATCAATCTAAATTTCAGTACTGGTTTCTGTATAGACCTTTTCTAGTTTTATGCATTGGCATCTAGATTATATAGTGGATATTTTTAGCACAGAAGTCTTGTGCTTAAATTACAAAATTGAGCTTATAAAGCTGAAATTCAGCTAGATCCAGCAGGATCACTGTGCTGATTGGTATATTTCTTTCATGGAAAGGTTTTCCAACCTTTACTTATTTCTTCAGTACAGGAGCAGTAGAAAACCCTACAGTCGGTTTTCATGGTGTAATTTTCTGAATCTTTTCATCCTTATTTGGAGAGAAGTCAGTTCCTGAGTTATGAAAAGCTTTTCATTGTTTCAGGGTGTACCAGAAATGAAATTTTTAATGAGTAGAAGCAATGTCTTAGTATATTCTCAATCTTACCAATGGAATGGGAGTGAACAAAAGCCTGAATTGCCTTTATCTGGTACCATCTCTGGAAGTGATCAAAAAGCCTGTGGATGTGGCACTTGGAAACATAGTTTAGCTGTGAGCATGGTGGTGCTGGGCTGGTCTTAGAGGTCTTTTCCAACCTTTATGATTCAGTGAAATTCTATACAGCACACATAATCCAGCAGCAGCATCCTTCTGTGGTGCACCACGTCCAGTGTTTGTAGGCACGGTGGGATTGCAGGTGATCTTCTCCTAAACATCCATGATAACAGAGGTAATTACCATTGCAGAGCATCCTCCTTCTGTTGCCATCTGCCTCCAGGCAGCTTACAATGTAAACACCGAGCAGGGGAATGCAGATGAATACAAATGAATAAGGAATGAGAGGATTAAAATCGGGAGGAAAGTATTTCTATTAATCAACAGGTAAACCGAGATGTGGTCTAACAGTTTGATTCAGAGAGAAGGAATTTGCAGACAGCTTTCTGCAAGTGTTACACAAATGAGTGGTGGGGCTCCACAGCTTTCCAAGATGTTTTGTGTGGTTTATCAGCTACAGCAATGTTAAGTATTAAAATTTCACACAAGTACCTCAGCCTGAAGAAGTGTGTACCTGGACAAAAGCATTACAAATCCTTTGCTAAGCTATGTGGGAAGCTTTTCAGCATCCTGCTCACTCTGGATCGTTTTCATGCAGTTAATGGCCTGCCCTTGAACATGCAGAAAGAACAACGCTGTGAATCCATATATAGATCCGGGCCTGGGAAATGCAGTAAAGTGCAAGAGAAAAAAAAGCCAGAAACAAAAACAAAAGGAAGTTCCAGGGGTGGAACGATTTTGAAAATGCCCAGGAGGGCTGAGAATCTAATGCCTGGATCATCATGTTGCAATTCAGATTGGTATAAATTGGATTTTAAAGGCACCTTAATATCCAGTACATCACACTAAACAGCCCTTAAGCCCAGCTAAACATGACAATAAAAACTAGAGAAATAGCCAAGAAAAATCATGTCTAGGTTATCCATTAGACAGTATTCCTTTATTGTAAGTTTTTGTTATGAACTACACTGCTTAATCACTTAACCATCATGTTCTGAGTATTTTAATATAAATAGGTTTTCCAGCAGTTAAGAGAGTACTACAGAGAGCTAAAAAACCCCAAAACATTTTATCTACCCAGATAAAGGATGTGCATAGAGTTCCTCCAAGAAGGGGCACAGTCAAGATTACAGTGTAATTGGTTGATTTTGGCATAGCTATAGCAACAGCCATATGGGAGGCATGTAATTTCATGGAGCTGCACATGGTGAAGTCATGGCAAATTACCAGGAGCTCATTTGATGTGGCTGCTGTCCCAGAGTTCAACGTAGATCAACTAAAACCATTAACTTTCAAAATATAATTAGTCCATATTTTTTTTTCTAAATGAAGGACTGGAAAAAACCCAGCTGTAATTCTTGGTACACTGAAACAAGGTGTGTAAGGAAGAGAGAAACTTACAAACTGAGGATTGTTTATGTCCTTGGACTATTATGATAACACCACTATTGCCTGTTTTATATGGTGGGAATAATAGCAAAGCAAGAGACAAACCTGGAAAAAGAATTTGACTGAAAATATGATGTCTTAAGAACTTGATATTCTGGGCTGAGGCAAAATCTGCAAAAGTCGAGGGAAACTGCATTCCTATTTACAGCTTTTCTATTCAAAATTGGTTATCTGCATGCTGTTATTCTGTTCTTTCTCATAACATCTTAATCCTTTATAATGGCACTGAAAGTGAGCTAGCAGAAGGATGGCAGCAGAATTCCTACAACTGCAAAGCAGGGCACAAACCTCTGCTCTGGAGTTGTATCTGTACTGCATAGGCTCCACACAGTCACACCTGGGAACCAAAGAACAGCAGTGCGTAGTTTGCCCATGATCAGAAAATCTGGGCTTCCTTGTGTAATAAAAACATTATTATGTGTTCTCAGTTGCACCTCTTTACTTCCTTGGCTGGAACAAACATGGATTGCTGCCTTTTTCATGTCACTTAAGCACTTCACCTGAACTGAGAACCTGAATTGATCACAGCTGTGCGTGCCTGACCTGCATCAACTTCCATGCTCACTGTGTCATGAACATTAATTTGAGTAAAAGCCATGATAACTCGCAAATTTTTGTAAAATCACTGGTTTTAATTTAGTGGTCCTTTAATTTTTTTTTTTCAAAGATGTCAGCCGTGTGCTAAATAAAACCAGGGTGTCACCAGTTTGCAGTTTAGCAGGTGTTTAACTGTTATGTGAGCTTTTCAGCAGAGCACGGAAGCCCAAAAGGTAAAACTGAGCCTTAAAACAGTGGCAAGTACCAGAGCAAGATAAACTGAATTGGAAAAGAGGATCAAGGTGAACCCAGTGGGTCATTTCACAAAAGAAGAAGCATGAAGAGTCATAGAGAGTGCAATGACACCATGGGGTTTTTTTGCTACCCAACCATTTGAAACTGCAAGTAATTGAATGTGTGACAGGTAAACAAATGGGTTTCTGTTCTGAGACATTTTTCTGGCTTTCACCATTACTTATCTACTTTTGAGAGGGTTTGGCTCCTGGTATTTGACCTCTCATTCTAAATGGCTTTTCCTAAGAGGATTGTTTAGAAACACTCATATTGTGTGTGTTTGGATTTCTCCTTGGTGTATGACTTCTGATAAAAATATATTCTCTTCAGTTGACCCAAACTGTTGACTGCTCAGATTGGCTTTCAGAAGACAATAGATGTTATAAGGTTATTACATCACATCTACTGTGAGGTCATTGTGCCACATTACTCTTACTGTATTTACTTCAAGATAATGCAGGGAGGAGAGGAGGGCTAGGAGGAGAATTTGGAACTCATAGACAGGTGTCCTTCTCTGGATGAAGCAGGGTGCTGCCTGAATATATGGTATCAGTCATCTGAATATTATAGCATCCACAGTTCTATGGGAGAAGCATGGATGAGCACTCTCCAATTGTCTCTAGACAAAATGGGACATAACTAAAAATACTCCTTCTGATGGGTTAAATTATTTGGCTGCCTTCTTTTTAGGAGGATAGGGAATATTCTCTCACGGAATAGGATATGTTCCCTCCACCAGAGCTGGGGGAAGGCAATGAACAGCTCATGCAGCATCTTTTTCAATTATCACAGCTAGCTGCAGTCCAAGTTTCTTATTAAGATGTATGATTTATTTAGAAACAATATACAATACCACTTAAGTTAGTCAGCAGTGGAACACTTTAAAAATACTGTGTTCTTCGATAAGTGTATAACTCTATCTATTTCTAGTGACAATGCTGCTTGCATACAAAATGGAAACCATTTCAAAGCACTATTTCTGAATGCTGGGTGCCTCCATATAGGATTTATTGTATCTGTTTAGTAATATATAAAGAAACTGTTAACTCATTTCTGTAAAATTGGGGTTCCTTGCTTGTCTTGCTCAAAGAACGTAAGAAATTTTCCTGAAATAATATCTTAATGAATCACCAAAAAGTATAAAAGCTGATTTGCAGCTCTACTGTGCTGTGTCTGATACTGTAAGGATCATGTGGATGTCTTTGACGAAGGCCACAGCAAATTTTTAATGATGTGGTCTTCACATGTCCAGTATCAAAAATATAGCAAAACTAACACATTGTATCAAAGTGTTTCTCTCTGCTGCTTTAAAAAACAGTACTAAAAGCAAACACTCTGGTAAATTATTCTAATGAATATGTAAATTGGACAAAATCTTTTAGACAAACAGATTACATTAATTAAGTTAGTCCTTACTGTGAGAATAGGGGCATTAAAATCTCTATTTGGAGCACTACATACCTGTTCAATTTGGTGTGCCATCCTAAAAAGCCAACAGACTTGACTTTTATGAACAATACACTTTGAAACCTTTTGATCTAAAAATAATGCACCAGCAAAGCCCCAAACCAGTAGCTCTGTCCATGCAACACCTCACCTGATAAAATTTCATTTTTGGTGCAGTTTAGGAGCATTTGCATTGAAAAGACCAGTGGTGTTAAAATTAGAAGATGTGAAAACCAAAACTTTACCTCCTGTGTTTCCCTGCAGAACAGCTTCCAGTTTAATCCATTTGTGTACTCTCTCTACAGAACCCACATATACACAGGAGGTCTCCTTGCTAATGGGGTAAGAACCCACGTGGGACATTCATTCCTTTGCTTTATGCCCTTCCGAGGAGAATCCCTGCCTTGCCTGGAGCATTATGCATTCCCAGCAATGGATCAGCTCCCTATTGTCATATTGGGCAATGCTTCCATTCCCTTCGAATACCACCTGATGTTGCAATGTGTCTCCCTGAATCATTATGATTATTCACCCAGGAATGTGCAAAAGCACAAATGTAAAAATCTGTTCTGTGTTCTGAACATGCGGGGTCAGATTATCAGCGGTTCCATCTGGTTAGACTTGAGAGAACTGAGAGAACTGCATGACTTGACCTTTAGAAGAGTTGCTTTAATGGGGATATTCGGTGTAAATAAAATTCACTTTTGGTCTTCTGTTAAGGCCTGTTTGGTGGTTTTGGATTACATCTCCAGCAGGACAGATATTCATGCTCTCACATGCATTTCTGCCAGCCCTGGTGTTCAAATGGCTCTCTGGTTGTCAACATGCACAAAGACTACACGTGCAGTCCACTCCTACATATGATTTCTCGCAATGGCATGGTAATTCAGTAATTCAGAACACTTCCAAAAGGTTTACTTTCCATTTACTTTTTGGTTTGCTTGAGTAGGCTTTCAAATGGTTTTTAAAATTGTCTTTTTGAAAACAATTAATGATCACAACTCACCTACTGAAAATAATTGAGTGATAGCAATTTAGTAATTTTCAGTCTGGGAAATCCCATTGCCAATTAAGCTTCCTGTTTTCTTTCCTACTATAAATCAGCAGAGTAAAGAGACTGAGGTAAGTGATGACAAGTTCCTCAAACAAGTTGTTTTATTAATCTATAATTTTATTACTTGCTAATATTTGCAAGTAATGTTTAGTAGGAAGCAGAAATAGCTCTCAGTTCCAATTAATTTTCTGCAGCTATAAAAAGTAATGGTTGATAAAAAATCACATCACAAAAATATTTGTGGTTTTTTTTATGTTACATCTGCAGATTAACATTTTTCCTGTAAGTACCAGTACTTCTTATAGTGATCAGCATAGATTTTATCCAGAATAATACATTTTTAAGCACTAAGATTTCTTCTAGCCTTGTCATCAGGTAAAACATTAAGAAAACAGCCATGTAACAGCTCAGCAAGGGTCGAAACCACAAAATGTTTGTAAATACATAAAGAAGGGACTGAAAACAGATTGGAAATTGTAACTTTAACAGACTAACTATATTTCATGTATTCACATGAAAGTTTTCATTTCAGCCTCTCAAGAACTGGACCAGAATGAGAGGAAGGCAGTGAAGATAATTGAGCAATAAAGTCATTCCCTCAGTCACAAGAGGCTTCTTGCAAAACTGGACCTAGGATGTGAGAACACCTCAAGGACAGCTAAGGACAAATATAAGAGAGTTAAAACTCAGATAATGCAAAGAGGGTGAAACAGAACAAGGATTACAAGTTGTATGACAAGATTATTATCCAGTGGCCTAAATCCAAGCAAAACAAAACATTTTCTGTTATGTCATAAGACTCTGCCTCAATGAATCCATAACAGCTCTTATGTTTCTGGGTTTACAAAAGGGATTAGCCAAATTCATGGATCCATCAAGAGCTATTAAATGCATTGGCTGAATTACATCCTTCCAGATAAGGATGCTGGTACCCATTTATTTCTAAAAACCAGAAGGATGTGCCATGGAAACAAATCATTTTCCCCAAGCATCCATTATGAGACATTAGGAAGGCATCAGGATTCTGAGCTAGATGGACTTTTGGTCTAACCCAACAGGACAGGGGAGCACCCCACTGTCAGGTATCTTACACTGAGTCCAGTCCTGAACACTCAGTCTGTGTCCTTTCCCTCAGGAGAACAGGAGTTGATCAAAATTGACTTTGTCAGTTTGAATTTTTTATACAGTTTCTTTTGCTGCTTTGGCTTGTTCATCAACATGAACATTTTGTTCATCAAAGATCTGTTCCAAATCTTTTTGAAGGAAGCATTTCTCTAAAATAAGTAGATTCAGTTCCCTTGTAGAGCTCTATTATGAGACTAACAGAGTATTAAATTTCATTCCTGGGATCTGATCTATTCCTTCCAAATCAGCTTTTATGTTCTTGTAAGTAGAACATATATGAGCAGAAACTGAATTAAAATTTTCTTGATAAGTGCAATTTGGAAGGTTTGCATATTTTGTGGATGTTTTATCTTATGAAAATATTACAGTGATGCTGGAAAATAGATATTTTTTGATAGATATGCTTTGCCTACAAAAATGCTATGCATGTAACTAAAATATTCACAGCATGAAAATAAATATGCAGTATGTGTATACTTTCAATATATATACTGTTTTATTACATGTGTTTACTAAAATCTAATTCCTGAAAAAGGAGCAGTAAAAACAAAAGACAAATCCTTCTCATAATAGTTTCTTTCAGAGAAGACAAAAGATCATCATGTGAACTTTTACAATAGGAAGCAAATTACTTCATCAAGAGCTAAAAATACAGGAGTCCTGTGATATTTTTAAGTGTAATAACTACAAACTTCTGGGCTTCTGAAAATGCTGACCTGTTTCTTTCAAAATGCCCCAGGAACCACAGTGTAAGTGCTTCATCCTGTGAGGAAGAAATCTTGGCACTCCACCTGAAGGACAACAGTGCCCTCCTGTTTGCCTGCCCCAGTCAAAATACTTAAAATCAGAACCTAAACAAGGTGGATTTATCTGTGCAAACTGCTGCATTGCCTCCTAAATAAGAAAACTCAAATACATGAGAGGCCACGTGGAGCTACACCCAGAAAGCTGGTCTTAATTCAGGTGGGATTTCATTTACACTGTCAAAGGAGACTAAAGCATAAAAGAGAGAAAATCTGCATATCACAGATATTTTGTCATCACTACTTCCAGTCACTGTGGGAAAGCATTTTCCAGGGACCAAACCAAGCTTTTTCGGTTAATGCATGGTCAGGTAAGATAGAAGAGCCTGGGAATCTCAACCTTCCCTGCTGCTTTATTTATTCTCCCTGTTCAAATGCAGCGGGTTGTTGGTTTTTTTTTTTTTTAATATAAAACATTCACCCCATTTTAATATAAATTATGCATAATATTTTTCAATATATTGTTTAGTAAAGGCACTATTAGATATAGGAAAAGATTACATGCAGTTTCTCTGTCAGAGTACTGTAGTCACAACTCTTTGGTTTTCTCTTCAGGTTTTGCTGCTGATAAACTGACTGACCTTGGATAAGCCCTGTACGTTTACTGAGGCTCTGTATAAATACTAAACAAAGATCTGCTAGACTCAAGAAAATTAGATGCTGTGAAGTGCACACGTTTTTGCAGTTACGTTGTATATATATTTTCAACTCCTCTGAATTTCACAGAATGCACCATTTCAAGAGGACTGCTATTTTCCTGAAGCTTTGTGTAAGAAATTCAGTTTACCTAAAATCTCTTTACAGAGTTGTGAAGTCACAATGTCCTGTAAAAGCACAATATTGCACATTTTGGCAATATCAACTGAAAGGCCAATAGTGATAATGAGGCCAGAAGAACAAATCAATACTTTATTTATAATGTATACTCAGAGTACATCAAAAAAGGACAATTTGAACCAAGAGTATAATTCACTGCATGTCCTTGTGCCACTTATGCTGTAAATGCAGGGTAGGGATTGTGTCTTACTGCTTTAAACAACATGTTTTATGGGGCATCAGACTTGTTGGATGTCTTTTAGTACTACTACATGCAAACTAAAATACAGCTGGATTAAGAAATTCTGGCTCACAAAAAAACCCAAGCCAGCTTCACGCTAAAAGTTCTTCAAGTTTGGCTGTGGGGTTTTTTTTTTGGGTTTTTTTTTTTTTTTTTTTAAGAAGTAACTTCTGTTTATCTACAGAGAATAACTCAAGCCCAACAGCAAAACTCACCCAGATATATGATAATAGGCTATCACATTTTTATATGACAGGGAATGGATTTTTTTCAATCACTAACCTATAGGAAGGGTGAAATATCATGTTTGATTTCAACAGTTTGTAAGTGTGAGTAGCATTTAAAATAACTTCACAGCTATATCATATGTATCACCTAATAGCAATTAAACACCTTTTTATTCATGTGTATGCATTGCTTACTATTGTTTCCTAACAGTTTTTAATGTAAAATTTCCAAAATATGTAATAGCTAAATTTTGCCAAAAGCTTTATTTCTGTTAGCAGGTGAATACTGAATAATCTGCAAGACGTGACATAGATCTAGTTATCTTTAGGTTGGTATTGTGAGCTTAATTCTTAAATAGTGATCAACACTGGCTACAGAGAGTACTAACATTGACTACAAAACAGAACCAGAATCGGATTTTGCAGTTTCATCTAAGCCTATCAAAGTTCATTTTACTAAATATTTTTGATAGACTTTGTCTAGCATTTCCTTTTGCAGATTGTTAGTCACTAACATACACATGTCAAAATTTTGTTTTAATTTAGCTTGCATGTCTACACAATATCACTTTTTTATGCTCTTAAAAGTGTGTTGCTAGGGAAGTAGACATCTATCTTAAAAATTTAATTAGTTGCCACTACTTTTAGGTCCTGTGAGAATTTGTATCACAGAGTGTAAAGATTATGGTTAGCTGTGAAACTAAGATTCCACCACCTCACTCCATTTTAGGACATTTCTCAAAGGTCTTGCACATTTTGGTTTGGTTTTGCTTCTTCCTTTTTTTTTTTTGAAAGACTTCTTTCGAGCTCCATCCCACTTCTCCATCTCTAGTTCTTCACTCCGTGCTGTCTTCCTCTATCTTCTCTGTTCTTCCATATTTTAGGGTTTTTTGAGTTTTTTTGTGTACGTGTTTTGTTTTTTGGGGTTTTTTTGTTTGGTTTTCTTTTTTGTTTGTTAGTTTTGTTGGGGTTTTTTTGGGTTTTTTCCCTTTTTTTTTTTTTTGTTTGTTGTGGTTTT
>VWZV01010872.1:0-35965 GCA_013397155.1 Irena cyanogastra | reverse complement strand
CCCTTGCCACCCCTCCCGCAGCCGGGCGGAGGGCGGGCAGCAGGACAGGGGTGTGGAGCTGCTGGCCGAGCGGGTCGATGGGGCCGGCCCGCGGGCGGGGCGGGCGGGGCGGTCGCTCGCGGGCTCGGGGATGGATTGCCGGTGTCCGGCGCGGGCGGGCGGTGCCGCCGCCGGACGAAGCGCGGGGGGCGCCGGGCCCGGCGCGGCCTCAGGTACCGGGGACGGGGCCGGGACAGGAGCGGGACCGAGAACGGGTGGGTGCCGCCGCTGCTGGGCGTACCGCGGGCGAGAGGCCCCGTAGGGCTGAGCGGGGCCGGGCCCGGGAGGGAAGTTTGTCCCCTCGCGCGGGCGGAGGTTCGTGCCCGCCCGGGCCGGGGGTGCGAGTGCCCTGTGTCCCGCCGCCCCCCGGCCCGGTCCGCCCGTGACAGCGATGTGGGGAGCGCGCTGTCCGCTCCCCGCCCTGGGGGAGCTCCCCTGGCCGTGCTGGGGCTGTATGCAGGGGTTCTGCTCTCCCCAGAGCCAGCCTGTGCCAGCAGCGGTGCGGGCAGCGCGACCCGGGAAGTGACTGTGCCCCTGTGCTCGGCAATGGAGAGGCCACGCCTCGGGTGCCGTGTCCTCTTCTGGGCACTCGCTGCAGGAAAGACTTTCAGGCACTGGAGCGCGTCCAGAGAAGGGCAGTGGAGCTGCTGAAGGGTGTGGAGCACAAGTGCTATGAGCAGTGTCTGAGGGTAAAGGAGGCTTTAGTCTGGAGTAAAGGAGGCTTTGGGCAGACCTTATTGCTCTCCACAACTCCCGGACAGGAGCCAGGTGGGGGTCGAGCTCCCAGGCAACAGTGACAGGACAGGAGCACGCACTGTTAAGCTGCGCCAGGGAAGGTTCAAGTTGGACATTTGGAAGAGTTTCTGTACAGAGGGGGTGATTAAACAATGGAATGGGCTGCCCAGGGAGGTGGTGGAGTTGCCATCTCTGGAGATGTTTAAGGAAAGCCTGTGCCATGGTCTGATTGACAGGGTGGTGTTTGGTCATGGGATGGATTCGATGATCTCAGAGTTCTTTTCCAACCTAATTGACTCAGTGATTATGAGCTGGCCCCGCTGGCCTGCCTCGCTGGGGGTGTGAGGGGTACCTGCTTCCCCTGCTTGGGCTGTGGCCCCCTTTCCTTTCCCCCTGTGGTTTCCAGTTTTCTCGTTGTGAATGCAGCACACTCATTCTTTCTCCCCTGAAGTCCCCAGGGCTTGAGCCATGTATCCTTTTCTTAGGCATTCACTTTTCTCTGAGTGCATTAGGAAGACTTACTCATTTCCTTCCCTTTCTTCCTGCTGCTTTTCCCCAAAGATATCAGTCGGCAGGAAGGAGACCCCGTTCACTCCGAGTGCAGTGATTTCACGGATTTCTCCCTTGCCTGGAAGGCTCAGCTTCCAGCTGCCAGGGTGTCTCTCTGAAAGCTGCCCTGCTGGTTCTTATCAGGAATCTGTGTCTGTATATCCTGTGACAAAGCACGATATGTTTAGTCCTTGCACTAGACAAGATTAGATCTGCAGCATGTGAAATGGATGTCATCTGTAATCCTTAGCTGATGTTAAATGTGGAGCTACTGGTGGCTGAGAGGTTGCTCTGTACATGGTGAAGCTTAGAGGGGCCTTGGCAGCTTGACATGGAGTTTTTTCTCCTAATGTTATTGGACAAGAATAACAAGGAGGTCAGCATCTGTTCTGCTTGTCAGCTTTCACTCTGCTGACCTGAAACTTGGGTGTTTCTAACTCACTGCAGTCAGACTTAAAGTCCAGCAGCGTCACAGCCTTGCTGGGGATGCTGCAGGAGTTACCGGGAGCTGTGTGCTTGGATAGGCTGATAGCTGGTAAGGACTCTGAGGTATAAAACAGATTAATACTCTGCACTACTAGTTCTGTACAGGAAAATTTATTTGAAGCGTTGCTTCATGAATTTTGAGTAAGTGATAGGAAGCTTTAGTTTCATTCGTGAAAATGTTCAAACATTCTTCTTTTTATTCCTTAAATACTCATATCCAGCTGTGCCATGACAGTTTGATAGCATGACTGTTACATACCACCACATTCCTAAAACACATCTTTGATTAAGCTAAATTCTCTTATTTTGGTAATAAAATTAATTTGTTTTCTGTGCAGACTTTGGTCTTGTGTAACTTCCTATGTAGATGGAAGCAGTGATCTCTACTTGCAGAACTCAGTACTGGTATGGAAAACTTGGTTGCTTTTTTAGATCTTTTGCTTTACCATATTCTAAGATCCTACAGGAGGCTTTCTTTGAGTAAAAATGACAGGGCTGCAGTGAATGTAGTAGTCATGTTGCATAAGGCTCACTTTTCCATCTCTTCTGAACAGTCTTGCCTTTGCTGTGATCTCATGGTACCCTTTGGAGGTTGAGTGGACATCAGAATTGTGTTAGATTACTGTTGCTCTAATGTAGGCTTACAGATTTTGACATATTAATGTAAATCATTTTATTTTCAGTTTTGTTTTTTTTTTTTTCTGGATGAAGTGAAAGCAGTGTCTCTGTTTCTCTTATCTCAAAAGCAATCCAATATGGAACAAGAATTACCTGATGACAGAACATGTTAAAAGGGGGAGGAGGTTGTATCCCAGAACTTGTATTGTTGGAGCAGCTGGTATAACTGGAAAAACTAAACCCATTTATTTTGTCTGCAAGCCTTATCTTGATATGTTGTCTTTCAAATTGTGTGTGAAATAATCTTGAGTAAATACAAGGAAGAATTTCCAGCTGACTTGCTTACACCATGGCTTGTGACTGAGATGCTGTTCTGTGTCTTGCGGCATTCTTGCTATGTCCTTTTTTTCTATTTTTTGGTGGTGGAGGGGAGACAGGCTGTTTGTTCTCCTCCTGGAACAGCAATGCTTCTGTTTTGCAATGATTTGGCAATTCTTTGGCCTATAACGTTCTCTTCCCTAATTGTCAGTGCAGTAAAAGTTTGAGAATTTCATGTGATTTTCTCTTCTTGGGTGGAGCTTGTAATGTGGACATAATGTGCACAAAGAAACATTTGATGCTGTCCAAATAAGATTGCACATGAAGTATCAATGGTGCAGTTTTATTTCCTGCCCTCACAAGTTGCTTGTTGCATTTTCAGAAGAGGAGAGTTTGACAGGCTGCTAAGCCAGTTGGCTTTAGTGCAGTCAGCTGTGTGGACATGCACTGTAGACTACACAGTGAGCCTGCTTTTTTATATCCTTTTGATATCATAAATTGAAGTGATGACTCTTCTTACATCATCTAGGGTACTGCAGCATTTTAAAATCAAAGTACAGTGCCATGACAAGAAAATTTTTAATGTTTATTTTTCAGAAAATCTTCATGTAACTGGCTGAAAAATGGTTCTGCAAGATGACAACACCAACTCTAAGACTGTTGGAATGGTAAATAAGTAAAAAAAAGACTTAAAAAGGTTTCAGTGCTGTTTGCTGAAAATTATATGATGTTAAGAAATGTCTTTTAACTAAATATTCCTTTAAATGTCAGACTTGAGCTGGTATGTTTAAAGTTGCACCATGTGGAAAGCGTATTTGTTTCCTAATAATGGAAATAAAGAGCAAACATGCTGAAGTTTCTGCTCTATTAATAGAGTAGAATATGATATTTACTTTTAAACCATAATTTGTATTGCAGTCTCTATGTCTTCTGGTGGCTCAAATTTATCATAACTTTTTGCACTTGATAAATTAAATGTTCTGTAAGGGTAAAGCCCTACAATAATAATGCCAAGGTTGTGGCTTCAATCCCTGGGCCATTCACTTAAAAGTTGGACTTTATGATCCTTGTGGGTCCCTTCCAACTCAAAATATTCTGTGAAATTTGTGACTAATTGCCTTGGTGTGCAGGATCTACAGTGAGCATTGTCTTTGTGAAATAGAAGAGGGATAATCACATGCATCTTCTTTTTTAAGCAGTATGATCATTTGGTAAACTGTGGGAAAAGTTTGAACTTGCTGTCTGTAAATGTTGAATTCAGTGAAGGCTTGTGGGGTCTCTTTATGAGTTACCTCTTAATTTGATAGGTGAAAAGCATGAATTTAGCTGTTGCTTCCTGTTAACAGTTTACAAACTCTCAGTCATGCTTGACAGGTGATCAAAAGCTAATTTTGGGTAAGCATTTAATTCTGCCCTTGCTGATACTTCTGTTTGGAACACTAATTTTAGACTCCTTAGCATAGTGTGTGACTCCTGTTGATTCAGAATATCCCTAAAACAGAGCTTAGCAACATTTCACATTAATAATAATAATAATAATAATAATAATAAAAAAATGCAGCACTTCCAGGCAACAAAACTTATAGCTCTATTTTGTATAATGTTTCTTTTCCTATTTCAAAGTGGATTTTATTGAATGTATATAGGATCTGAGTTTAAGAATTAAAAAAAAAGTTTTATGTAAATTGATGTTTTGTTTTAATACAATAAAAATGCTGTATCCATTTAAGGAAAGATACTGGGCTTTCACAAGACATAACATGGAGGTGCTTTATCTTTCTAGATTATTTTAAGGCCAACAAGCTTATATGTTTTTCCATTACCTTCCTAGTTCTAATGTTTAAATTCTGTGCTTAGGAATGTGCACTTAAGAAATAGTGCCTTTGTCTGCATAGCTTAGAAAATCAGAATTTAACATCAGCAGGTTCTTGTTCCTCCTGTAGTCAATTGATAAGGAAGGGATGTGTTCTTTGTTATATCAAAAGTAGGTAAGGATCCTGTTTTCTTGCAGTTCAGGGCTGCCCTGCTGGCATTTTTGATGCAGACCAATTCTTAAGGTTCTAGATCTGTATGTCCCCAACACTTAGGACTTGAGCTGCAGAAGACACTTGTGGAACTTGAAATTTTAGACAGCATTTTACAAAGATAAATGCTTAATGTACCTATGCACACGATGTTTCATACTTTGCTTTTTTTTTTTTTTTTTTTTTTTAGGAGACTATCTTCACTTTGACATGAAGTGTGAAGTTTGTTAGTCACCACTTTTATTTCTTTTTTACAGTTATTGTGGAAGGTAAGATGAGAATTCTTGTTCTTGTGTGTTCATTTCCATCAGAGCATTTTACCGTCAGTGTAGAGAAGCCAAACATAAAGGTGTGGAATTGTATTTTATTGCAAGTTTATGAGTACTGTTAATAAGTGGGACAATGTGTCTGTTGGAAACTTCTCAAAACAGTAGTTTCAGTCTGTCTTTGCATTTTTGCATTTTGTGTGATTTTCTACAGGGTTTTAATTCTGTCCTAAAACTTAGTATTTAGGTTTCAGTAGGCTTTTGAATTTCTGATGAACTTTACAGGTATTTTAGTATTGCTGCTTGGTAACTTTTTTAGTCAACTAGTAGCCTGAAGGTGATCGTGCTGCACTTCATAGTCACCTTTTCTTGTTAAGCTTTTTGCCGTGCTAGGGAAGGATCAAGCAAAGGCTATATTAGGCACACAAAAATGTTAAACAGATACTTGGTAGTCAAATGAGAAGGTAATAGCTGCTCTTACTGCAACATACAAAAAATTTCAACTTCCAAGGCATAATTATGGGCTCTTTATTTAGAACTTTACATCTACTTATCAAAGTTACAAAAGAAACGGTGTAAATTTTACATAGACTGCGAATAACTTTATGTGCAACCTCTTATCATCTAAGAAATGCTGGATGTTCCTGTTGAAGATTTTAAAGCAAGGGATTTGTTCAAGCCTAACGTAGACAAGCTAAGTACAGGATTAAACAACTGCAGAATGTGAACATTATCTGTGCATGATCTCTGTTCACAGAGAGTGCTTTGAAGCAGCCTATGGTGAGAACAGTAGAGCTGTAGGTGTGAGGGAGCATCTGATGTGGAGATGGCCAGTTGATCAGGCTGCTGCCATTCCCTCCTGTCTCCCCAGCTACCTCTCCCCTCCTGCCTGCAGCACAGAACTGGTGGGAGGCTGCAGTGCTTTCAATTTCTAGGATACTTTCCCACTGTCCATGGGCTGTGCTATAGCCTGACAGGAATGAGATTTCTCCTTCTACCTTGTTTGGAACTCTTCTATGCCCAGCTTCCATGTTAGCTGCATATTAATGCAAACACATGAGCAATTTTTAGACCATATATAATATAACTTCATGTAATGGCTTGTAGGCTATTAGTCATAATAAAATGAAGGCAAAGTTTGTAGAGTATAGTATGTAGTATTTGTTAAACCAATTCCTAAAAACTGAAAAAACCTTTATAAGCTTTCAAGCTTGAAAACCATTATGTTAGTTTCCTCAAGTTTAAGATAACACGTTTATTTGCTCTCTGAGAACAAATGTTTTCTCCTTTATTCTGTATCAAGTAGAAGCTGTAATTCCTTGCTGAGTCTTTCATAACTTTGCCTCTCTCTACTTACAGATTTCTGCTTTCTTTTGTCAGTCCCACCATTTTATCAGAAAAGCAGAGTAATTATCCAGAACTGATGCCCACACACAGAATATATCAGCGTAGATCTAGTGGTATAATTATACTTCAGGAACTCTGCCTGTTCATTTTTCTTTTGAAAGAAGCTCTTTGAGAAATGGAGGAAAAAGTGTCAAAATTTGAACATGTTTGAGACTTTATAGAATATGAGTCAAAGCAGAAAACAGTCCTGTGATCCCCAATGTGCTTGTGCATATCTGGGCATTTAAATCCTTAATCTGAGGAACAGGCTACTCTGGAAAAAAGTAATGTACCTTCCTCGCTCACTGAGGACATTATTGCACTGTGTCTTTCATAAATAATTTGTAAATAATGAAAAGAAAGCAAGTATTTGTATGTCGACACATGTGGAAAAAACAAAATTCAATTTAAATTTATCAAACCATATTAGCAAAGCAGCTGATCTGTCAAAGATCTGTTTTTTAGCAACACAGCCATGTGTGTCCTTGCATATTAGGTCCTGTTCATATGTATGAAACAGCTGCCCCAGTGTTTATTTTTTGTGTGTCTCTGTAAGCTGTTGTGTTTTATTTCTGTGTCCCTCTTGCCCAGGTTCCAAATGGTGTGGGTTTTTGTCATGAACCGGATGAGCTCCCAGAGCAGCTCCTCTGCTCAGCGCAGGCGAATGGCTCTAGGAATTGTCATTCTCCTCCTGGTTGATGTGATCTGGGTGGCCTCTTCAGAACTCACTTCTGTAAGTATTGTTCCACACACTTTAAAGGGAAAATAAACGAGAAAGATGCAGCAGAAACATGGTTGTCAAAAACTTGGTGTTTCACCAGCCTGAATCCACTAAAGCTTGCAGATAAGTTCAACTCAGTGCCTGTTTCTTTTGAGACAGAAGGTGTTACTGATGACTTCAAAATCAAATATCATAAACTCATCACTGTGTACTGTAATCAAGGAGTTAATTTTGTTATTGTTATATTGATTAAAATAATGCCCATATGGCTTCCAAAAATTAGTGAATGAGTTGTAACAGGGCAGGCTGATTGATGTGGTGAATTGTAGTTCAGAACATCCAGAAGTTCAGGATGAAAGGATTCAAGTCATAGAGTTTAAACCCTGTAATTTCATCTAGTTCATATATTAGCCATGTGGAAGGTGTTGTGCTATTTATTGCATGTTAAGTGTTAGGATTTAAAATAGAGCTTTAGCAATGGAAATTGTGTTTTTAATAAGTTCCTAAATTCAGTTTTCTGAACTGTCATTAAGGAATGATCTATATCAGTTTTGAAACCAAGCACATACAAATGTTTGTGCTTATCATGTGATAATAATAAAACATTTTTTGGAACAAGCTAGTGGAATCACTCTTGATACTGAAATGTTATTTAGCCAAAGTAATCTTCTCTAATTTATGATTAATATGTTATTGCTTGTAAAAGTGGTCTTCAATTTAGAAAATATTTATATGTAAATATATTTTCAGTGCTATTTGAGTTCAGTAGCATATAAATGTGTTGCTTGGTGAGATACAAGCAGTAAGTAGTTTTTCTTCTGTGGCATTGTTTCTTAGAAAAAGTCTCCTTTTTGTTGGCTTTGGAGGTAGTTTGGGAGAGGGTTCCCCTGGAACAGGTAGGGCCACTTGGTTCCTTTGGTCATCCATGCCAATACTCACAACTGGTATTTTGGGAACCAGACGGTTCTAGACTGTATATTTACACCTGATCATTCATTTTGTGAATTCTTACCTATTTGGTAATTTTGGATACTGCAATTATTTTCTTTCCACAGTATGTTTTTACAAGGTACAACAAACCCTTTTTCAGTACATTTGCAAAAACATCCATGTTTGTTCTGTACCTCTTGGGATTTATTGTTTGGAAGCCATGGAGGCAACAGTGTACTCGTGGGTTTCGTGGAAGGCATGCAGCTTTTGTAAGTATTATAACTCTGTAGATGTCGTGATGTTTGTCTAAGTTTGTACAGAATAAAAAAAAAACAACCTTAAAATAGAGACTAGAGAAGAGCAAAGGCTACATATTTGGCATATAAAGTGAATCATGCCACAGGAAGACATGGCAGCCATAAGTTGTCATGTGGGAGGATGAGAGGCAAGAGGAAGCAATATGAGATGTGTCAGGAGTTGTAAGAAATGCTCTGCTGGGCCAGGTTATTGGTCCCTGCAGCCTGGTTTTGTATCCTGGGCACTTGCAGAGGATGATTCCTCTTAACAAGAGCTTAGGAAACTCACTGTTGGCTCTTGGTTCCTTTTAGCTCCCCCCACATCTGTAACCAGTGGAATCAGAACTTGAACTTTGTAGTTGATTTTTAGCACTGACTTTTTATCTCTGGCACAACTATGAACTGTTTGCTGACTGTTTTGAGGTGCTTAAAGTTACGTTTAATAAGGGTGGTAGAATTATATTTTTGTTGTTGTTAATATTGTTTTTTATAGCTTTTATGCATGAGTCATCTTCTGATGCCCATTCCAGAGTTAGGCATAGTTTGTGCTAGAACCTAAAATTGACAATTTCTGTCAATTGTTATATGACAGAAATACTGGGTTTTTTTCCAAGAGATGCTGGGAAGAGCAGTTGTTCTGTGCCAGTGTTTCAAGATGCTGAACAGCAGCAGTCAGGAAGCAGTAAGGCATTTGGCCTGGTACTAATCTCACATAAAAAAACCCCAGAAAATGTGATCCAAGAACATGCTGTTAATCAACATGTCTTTATAGAAAATAGCCTGTGTGAAAGCAACTGACTTAAGATTTTTTGGATATGTTAGACTTCACTGATAGTGACATAACATACAGTTGTAGGCATAACATATTTAAAGTGTTACATGACTTCTATCTGAATTTTTTTTAAAGAAAAGACAAAGTACAAAGAACAACTGAATTTTTTTTTAAAAAATTCTTGAGTTAAACACATAGAGCATTTAAAGTTGGCTGGTATCTTGATACAATTTTTGCTAGATCAGCCTTTAATACTGAGTGTTTGTGTGTAATATGGCGTGTGTTAAACTTGGTGTTGTTCATAATCTTCATAAGATAATTTGGGAATAAACAGAACTTAGTTTCTTCGCTGACAATAATGAAATATGATCAGGAAAGCAATGACTAAGAGTGCCCAGTCTGTCACATGTTGTGTGTGGCACTCATGACACTGCTGCTGGAATCCCATTATTTTTCCTTTTCAAAAGAACAGTGCAGACAGGCCTGTAATGTGCTGTTAGAAAATTCCTTCCCCCTCAAGGGGTGTAGTTAAATATTCAACTCTGTAATTATTGCAAGTGCCTTTAAAGTGTCTTGTGTTTATTACTCTGCAAAACACATCCATTTATAAGGTTTTATTTCAATGATTGGTTGGAGAAACACTCACACCTCACTTTTAAGTTCTCTTCCACATTAGAGGCTTAGTTTAATAGTTTTGCTACCATCATGGTAGAACAGCAAGCTGCAGGTCAGGGAATATGGGTTTGGTAAAGGAGGAGGGAAAGGAATTTTGTTGCCTCAATAAAATGAAGAAAGAAGCATCTTGTTGTTAATAGATGCACAATCATTTAGTGGGGGTTTTATCCCTAAGACTGAATTTTGCAGGTTTTCTATATCTAAGAGCCTCATCCTGCATTCATACCTTGGTAGTTGAATTCAGTGAGGTTCAAGAGATACAAGAGAGTACTGAAATTATTTACTGAACTTGTAAGCCCTCTTGATATTGGCGAGAAGGGCTTAGAGGAGAGGGGGAATTGTGACAGAATGATGGAAAAAGTCATAAAATACCTTACTCTTCAAAAATTTCAGTTACTAGTAACTTTGCCTTGGTAGTTTATTACATTAAAATTTCTGTAATTAGTTTGCAGATGCTGAAGGCTATTTTGCTGCTTGTACAACAGATAGCACTGTGAACAGTTCTCTGGTAAGTGCCTTAAATTGTGAAGGTCAATGCTTTACAGTAACATGGCACAACTATCTTGACTTACTGTTTATAAAATATGGCAGTTTTAAGTGTAATAGGTTTTGTCAAAGGGGATTGGTAACTTACTTGCTTATATGTTACTAATAAGTACTGCAAGTAACGGTATTGTTTACTATAAGAAATATGGGTTCTCATCTTAATAAAACACTTACTTGAATGTTTCTTTAGTAGTTTGTCAAAGAAATATTATCTTGTACAGAGAAAACCTTTACATATTCAACTCAATACCATCTCTGTAATAGAGAGGGAGAAGCAATTGAGTATTGCAAATTACTGTATGGATATTTTATACAGAACTACTTGAAGAGACATTTTTCAGATGTATTCTTCATTTAATTTTTTTGAGAATTTTCAACTTTATCTATCTGTATTTAAGAATAAAATCTGCTTGGCCTTCTCAATTCATTAAGATCATGTGACTCTAGAAAATTGGGCAATTTTGCAATCATTTAAACATCTGCTAACATTCTCGTCCTAAACAAGCCTAATGAAAATCCAACTACCAGATCTTTTTCATGACTTCACTTTCAGTTTATTAATTTAATCTAAACAAGTAGCTTAAAACTTGTGTTGTTAGCAAAAATTTTAATTGCCTGAAATACTTCTAAGTGACTCAGGTGTTGTAGATATTTCCCAAAGTTTTTTGATGTTTAGGTCTAGGGAAGAAAATAAGGGGTTTTAGGGTCATGGGAAGAAAATGAGTACATGAATTTTTGTATATACGTTATGTTTCTAGTTTATAATTTGAACAGAAGCTATAGCTAATGAAATATCTGTAATATTGATGACTTACTTTGTAATTTTAAATCAGTAGATGTGAATTTTCTGGCTATAAGTCTTGTGTTCATGAGGATACACACAAAAAAGCACAGTTGTCTTTTACTACTGTGTTTTACCAATATGTGTAACATATATGGTATACATGAATTTTGACAAGTTTATCTACTGTGTGCAGACTCCTTTAAATCTGGTTCTCTTGCTATTCACCAAGCTTTTCTTTAGTTAGTTTTCTAATTCGCTAAATAAATTCTACTGGTAGTAATTTAAATATCCTGCTTAACTGTATTTTTACTTATACTGATTCATTGCAGAGTGAACCTTTATATGTTCCTGTAAAGTTTCATGATTTGCCAAGTGAAAAAAGTGGCAGTAATAGTAGTGATGCAGAGAAAAGTGAGTAAAAACTTTTGGAATGTTGTAATATTAGTTCTTTGGTGAAGGAGTTACTTTTCTCTTTGTTTAGTGTAACTGCTGTCATGTTGCAGGATATGCTTCCCCTTCCTCCCTTTTTTTTTTTTTTTTTTTTTTTTTTTTTTTTTTTTTTTTTTTTTTTTTTTTTTTTTTTTTTCCTTTTTTCTCCTTTCTGAAATCTCTTATTGCATGTATTGCGGTCTCATATATTTACTTTCAGGTAGAGAAAACATAGGCCTGTCGTTCAGTTTACCTTTCTTGGTCACTACAGATGCAGCCTATGTTTATCTCAAGGGACCAACTGGGTTCAGTACTTGTGATTCTTTCCTTCTGGGCTTGTAAGACCAGCAGCAGTGAGTCAGCCTCTGGAAAAACAAGCTATTGTCCTTTTTAGAGCAGGAGCAAAGCAGTCAAAGTAAGAATTTTAACAGTTTATGTGCATTCTGGTTTTATTTAAGCCTCACTATCTTGTGATAGAGCCTGAAACAGGCCTAACCATCCCAGACAATTGTGGGAATGTTGGCTTCAAAACATCCAGCTAGCCAATCCTCAGCAAAAGAGTCCCTGCTGATCAAAGGGGAGCTCTCTTAATTTCTACATGGCACACATTAGGAACCACTTTAGTAAGCTCTGCTTCCTGTGGCAACATGCACCAGTCACTTCAGAATTGTTCCAGCTGCAGCTTTCCCTATACTTTTTTTTAGGAAATTAGGTATTGTTTCACATTGATTTAAGCTAATATTTGCCTGTAGTGTTTAGTGTAATGTTTTCTTTACAGAGGAAGCTAATGATACTAAAATAACCTTCTAAATAAAACCTGATCCTAGTTTGCAAGTTTAGTTAGAGTGGATTTCAAAAGGGCAAGTGACTTTATGGTCTCTGCTAAGCTTTGAGGTCTGTTGGACATTAATCTTCTAAATGAAACATTATTCTTGCAGTTAGGTATAGTTGTGTGCAGGTTTTGGCTGTTTGGCTATTAGACAATTAAAGAAAATCTTATATCAAGATGGAATAATTCCTGTCTAAAAATGTGTTGTTACCTTTTGTTGATATTTTTGACAGGGAGCAGGGGTGGTGCTTTTCAGTGAGGTTTTCATGTGTGGACAACTTACTGATTGAAAACAGTAATTAATTGTGCTTTTCATTATTAGTGGCCTCCTGAATAGCAAAATATTAGTTTAATAAATCATGATGGTATGTCTTCTAATTGGATAAGAAACTTTTATTTGTGCAGTATTGTAATCAATAGTGTGTTACAGTATCATAGTTTATTTGCATATTATGTTGGCTCAAATAATAAAATGAATACTTTTTCTTTTTTTTTTTTCCTTTTTTTTTGTGCCTCTCAAGCACCCAAGAAGCCTCGTGTGAGGTTCAGTAACATCATGGAGATCCGGCAGCTCCCATCAAGCCACGCTTTGGAGGCAAAGCTGTCCCGCATGTCATATCCAACAGTCAAGGAGCAGGAGTCAATTTTAAAAACTGTAGGAAAACTCACTGCAAGCCAAGTAGCAAAAATTAGCTTTTTCTTTTGCTTTGTGGTACGTGCCCCATTCTTCCAGAAAACTTAAGTCAAGATGCATTTAAAACTTGTGTAATAATAGTGAACAAGTATTGAGATGATTTGTATTCTTTAAACTTTATTTTATAAATGTACTATAAGAAGTTAAACTTTCCTCGTGCGAGATTTAATTATGAATATGCTGGTAGATGCTGTTGCTGCATCATGCCTCAGATCTGGGTGGAGAGAGAGATTCCAGTGGCAGGATTTTTGAGACAGAAGAATGTAGAAGGCAGATCAGTGATACCTTTTCTAGAAGCACCTTCACTAGTACTGCCAATGGGTTCTATGTACTATGGTCTCATCACGGCTTTTCCTCAGGGAGTAGAGCTATTTAAGCATTATTATTATTATCATCAACAATGATAATACCACTGATGCATGTACCAGAAAATAGTGGTGTCATTTTTTCTGGGGTAGTGTCCTCATGTCCAAAGCAAATCCTGTTTATTCTGTTCATGGACGCTACTGGCATGTACATGTATTTGTTCTTGGACTTCATGAATGTTTCTACATAAGACTAGAGAGTGGTTACTTCCCTTAGAATATATCTGAGATCTTATTAGTGAGATGTCAATCAAGAAGTGAGAAAACATTTGCTATTTTGTTCCTTTATGGAGGAATTAAGAAATATTTTTTAGGCATTAAACGTAAGAGGTGTTTCTTTTTAACAGTGGAGATGTGTGCTGGTTTTAAATACTCTAAAAAACCTCATTAGGCTGACTAATGTCACTTGCAATACTGAAATTTCTTTGCAGCTCTTGTGCAGTTATCATCTTGAAGCACTCCAAAACAAGTTAAAAGTACTTTTAGTTACTACAGACTAGCTATTATAATGTCATTTTAATTCTTTCTAAGTTCTGAAGTATATTATTTTGTTATTAAACACGTACTTGAATGTGGTTGGTTTGAGCCAGTTCTGAGTAAGTTTGCTGCTGTCTTTTAATGTGCCTTTCATTTTAATAGAAGTTAGAAGTCTCTTTAAACTAAAAATCTAGTTCTGATTTTATTTTTGGTTAAATAATTGGTTTTTTTTTTCTTGAAGTAGGATTTTAGTGCACTGAGAGACTTAAGCTCTGTTGTTGCTACCCATATAATAACAAAATTATTTTTCTTTTTCCCCAGTGGTTCTTGGCAAATTTCTCATACCAGGAAGCTCTGTCAGATACCCAAGTTGCCATAGTTAATATCCTGTCATCAACCTCTGGTAAGTTTTATTTACAGCACCATGTGTGCATTTTAATGCTTTATAGCATAGAAATCTCATCACAATGGATTTGTGTAACATTTTTACCTGTGGATTTGACCTAAAGGCATTGAATATGTGTGTTTAGAAAATTCATTTTTTATTTGCAGAGCTTTTTTAAAGTAGCTTCATGTTTCCTCTGCTTTTGGTGTGTGTACTTCTGCAGCTACATTTGTATATTAAAGAAATATGTTTGGAGTATAATAGCTTTGAAACTGTTGAGTTTTCTGAGCAAACTACTGGCAAAACTTGATTGTATAAACTCCTCTGAATTTCTCTTGCAGGGCTTTTTACATTAATCTTAGCTGCAGTCTTTCCCAGTAACAGTGGAGATCGGTTTACCCTGTCCAAATTATTAGCTGTTATTTTAAGGTAAGATAATGGGAGGGAACTCCCATTTTTTTTGGTCCAAAACTCCCTGGTACAGTTAGAAGACAACTGTACCTGTGGTATCTGTGACAACAAATGATACCCATAATTTTTTAAAAATCCTTGTTTCACAGATGAATCAAGCAACTGAATTAAGGATTCTTAAATGCTTCATATCATGAACCATTTCCAAATCTCATTCTCCTGTAGGAAATTAGATTAATTTCTATTGGAAATAGATGAACTTATTGTCTTGTTGTTTATTTGTGGTGTGTTTTATTTTTGTGTAATGGTGAAGAAGTTTGACACTCAGTGTTGTCAGCCTATTTCATTAAATGCCTGGTGCATTGTTCTGGGAAGTTAAAAGTGGGGTTGGTTGGTTTTAATTTGGGATTATGCCTTAGCAGTTGAGAACTCCTTTTGACTTTCCAGAAGTGGGTTTTGGTTAACTAAAAATGCCTGAAGATAGAACTGTATATTTGTTTTTCTCTTTCTTTTATCTGTTTTTGTAAAGAAATTCCTGAGTTCAAGCAACATTTTGCATTTCTTCTTTTTTTTTTTTTTTTTTTTTTTTTTTTTTTTTTTCCTAGCATTGGTGGCGTGGTACTTGTTAACCTTTCTGGATCTGAAAAATCTTCTGGAAAAGATACAATAGGTATTTACTTATGGGTTTTAATCCTGGAATATGCAGTGATCAGTACCATCTTCTGACAGTACTAAGTAGTCATATAGCAAGCTCTATATCTCTTACTCATGTAACATCTCACAATTTGGCTTTTTAGTTTCAACTTCTAAAACTTGCCATTTATGACAATTTTCCACCCTATGCCCATATTGGGAAAGTATTTGTATTTTAGAGCTTTCTCCATTTTCCCATGTTTTTCATTTAGTAATGCATTCTGTAATCAACACAGGTTTAGGAGAGTTGATCCTACTGTGCATAACATGTTTGGCATATCTCAAGGGAGTATTTTTTCCTTTTTCCAGGTTCCATTTGGTCTCTTGTAGGAGCAATGCTGTATGCTGTCTACATAGTCATGATAAAAAGGAAAGTAGATAGAGAAGATAAACTTGACATACCAATGTTCTTTGGTAAGACCAAAAGTAACTCTGTTGAAAGTTTTAATTCAATGTGTGATCAGATGATATGCTTTCAGGCACTGAACTGTGTCTGAGTGGTAAAGGGGCTTAGAAAAGCCAAGGAAGTACAGAAAGCCTCTTACTCCCATGGTTAGGAGTCCTTTAGGGACTGGTTCTGTGAATTGTTTCTTGTTCAGAGCCTTAACAACGAGAGGAACTTCCTGTAGGTATGCAGACAGCCCCACTGACTTAATGAGATTTCTAATTTTTATTTTCCTTTCAGTTTCAAAATTCGATACAAATTTTGTTTGTGAATTTCAGGTTAAATGTCTTACATTTATTTCCTTTGAAAGATTTAAAATATTGCTTCATGGCTGCTTTTCTATATGCATATTGTCAAAATAGCAGATTTTAGCTGAGATTTTGGTTATTTGAAGAAAATTTATTATGATTTACTTAATACTGTTTTTATATTCAGGTTTTGTAGGACTGTTTAACCTGTTGCTGCTGTGGCCAGGGTTCTTCCTGCTTCACTATACTGGGTTTGAAGCATTTGAGTTTCCCAATAAACTGATATGGATGTGCATTGTCATAAATGGCCTTATTGGAACAGTTTTGTCAGAGTTCCTCTGGCTGTGGTATGTATTCCATACACTGAACATATTTCACATGAATTATTTTTCCTATGTTGAGATGTAAAATTGTCTAGGTTGGACTTTGTACCCTTTTCTTTTTCCTTTTTTTTTCTATCCACATGTGCAGTTTTAGTATTGTGTCACAATGTCCTATTAAGACAACAGCTAACTTTTAAAAGTAGCTGATGTGTGCTTGTAGTAATTAAAATACTGTCTTAGCTTATTCCAGAATTAACATTTGAGACAAAGAGACTTTGTGCTACACAGAGTTGCAGTAGGAAAAGAAGAGTATGAATTCTGTTGAAACTGTTGTGTGACAACAGTGCAACAAAAGATCAAGGTGGAGTAGATGGAGTTCCACAAAAATATTTGGGTTTTCTTAGGGGGTGTAGATTTTTGTTTTTTTGGGGTTTTTTCAATTTTAAAGTTGTGTATGAATTTTAATGATTTTTTGTTTATTGGCAAACTTTTGCACCAGTCCTAGGTATAAATGCATTGTGGCATATGTTCCTTTGCAATTGAACTCGTTTGTTGATAGAATATTTTTGTGATGTTAATGCCATCCTGTAAGATTAAACTGCAGCTCAGGATCAGTGTCAGGTTAAGTGTAATTTTAACATAGGCAAAATACAAATACATTAACCCCTCAAACCTCAGACATTGTCTCTTGTCCAAAATCAAGTCCTAGCATAGGGTTAACTACCTGGGTGTGCACAGACTTCTTTACATATATGATATTTGTTTAATTACTCAGAATGATATACCAGTCAATTAAAGAGCTAGTTTTACTTCCAGTTCCTTTTCCCTAGAGTTTTGGCTTGGGACTAGTTACAGAGTTTGTGCTGATATCATTCTTTACCAGTCCGGTGTCCCACTAGTATAGTCTTCTTTACTTTTTTTTGAAGTAAATAATACAATTTTACCTACTTGTTTACTCCACCCAAGCACATATTGCCAACTAAATAATATAGGGATAGATGTGACTCTTCATTTTTTTTACCTGCTGATAAATTTTTATTGGATTCTGTACCATTTATTAATTTACAGTTTTCTGGGGACAAGTTGGTTGTAATTCAGAAGCAGTCTCTTATGCTGCAGAGAATCATGGTATGGAAATAAAATGCAGATTTTTCTAGATGAAGTTAGTACATGTGAAATAGGGAAATTTCCATCATCTCAAAAGATTGGTATGGGAATTAAACCTCAGCCCAGAAGACATACATTGCCTAGTTAAGAATTCTATGCACTTTCACAGATTTATGATGGAGTGTGATGGTGTGAGTTAATTTTTGATTATTAAACTGTGACTAACAGTTCATCAAATGCCTTCCTTATTTGATATATTATTTTGGTTGTCTTTTAACTTTTAAGTAAGACCTCATTATAATTATTATTTATTGTCATTAAACTGTATAATTGTTATAATTTTACTGTCTTTTAGGGGCTGCTTTCTTACCTCATCACTGATAGGCACACTTGCCCTAAGCCTTACAATACCTCTGTCCATAATAGCTGACATGTGCATGCAAAAGGTAAGGTACTAAACTTTGATCATTGTTTCCAGAATTTCTTCTAATTATATTCTTTCAGGCTTGTACTTGTTTATTTGGTACAAGAAATTAGTAGAGTTTTGCACTTGGAATGCGTCCAGACAAAAAGAGGCTTTGCTGTTCAGTGTTTTCACAAGCAAAGTGTAAATTGTAATGAGTACCTTTAGACTTCTAAAACTTTGTGTATGTAAAAATGAAGTAAAAAGCCCCAAACACAACTTGTGTTTTGCTTTTACTTCATGCCAGTGTGGATTTTGGAAAATAAGTCAGAAAAATTAAAGGATAAAAGTCAAAAAGAGACCCTGAATAAATACTTTTGTAATGAACACATGATAGGCAGTATATTTTGTGTTAATCTTATCTGCATATTCCAGCATGGAAATAGAGCAAACACTGCAGTGATTCCAACAATAATAAAACATTTGTTGATAAGACAGTTGTATTTGTGTTGCTCTTAAAGCATCCACAATGCACACTTGAGGCATAAATTGTTATGGGATGGTAAATAACTCATGATAACTGTAAAGGAAACAAGGAATAAAACATCTGTAGACTCCTCCCCCAAAATTCACTTTCATGAGGTATATGTGAGCTAATGCTGATAGTAAAAAATAAGAATTTTATATGTATGTTTGTGTGTCAGTATATATTTTAGATATACACAGATGTGTGTGTATGTGCAAATACATTGGTAGAGGTGTGTATATATATAGTTATAGATATCAATATATGAAAATTTTAGATTAATCACTTCAGAAGACAACCTAAGTTTTCTTCTGGGATGCACTGAAAAATGGACTATACTTTTCTAATTCCTAGTGAACAGCCTAATGTCTAGGCTGTTTATTCTGAATAAACGCAGAGTCCAGATCTTTTAAAAATAATTTATTCTTCATGTACTCATGAAGCATGGAGGCATTTCAAACAGCAGAAACATCTCCAAAGCTCTGTTGGATGACTTTCTGTTGGTAACAAAAGGACAAATTACCTTTTTAACTCACATTGTGGGAAGTAAATCCTTTCTGTCTTACATTTTAGAAAATAAATTACTAGTATTAGAAGCACAAGTGAGGGATCCTGATTAAAGGCAAAGTGCCGCAGACTTTGAGGTTTTTTGCACAGGTATATTTGTGCAAGTCTTTCTGTCATACAGACATCAGAATATCCTAAGCCAAGCCCTGTGCTCGCTGAAGTTTCAGGTGTCCACATCTCAGATAACCTGACAGAAATTTCTAGCTTCAAGCTGCCCTGTTAGTGTCTCTGGCCAGCCTTGTTTTTACTTAAATGAACCTGCACAAGAATGCCACTGGCATGGCTAATAATCATGGAATGATAGAATGTGCTGAGCTGGAATGGGACTTGTCAGGACGACCTAGTCCAGCTCCTGGCCCTGCCCAGGACACCCTGAGAATCCCATCATGTAATGTAAAGATGAAAATATCAATACATGCAGCCTTCATATGACTGTCAAATGGCATGGTAATTATACAATATTCAAAATCACTAAATTTCTGGGTATTTATTTTTCTGTAATTTTCTAACATAAATCTGAATCTTGGGAAATTACAACCAGGTTTCTAATGACTAATTCCTTTTGGCAGCTTACGTGTTCTGAATTTCTTTAGAAATCAGTTAGGAAACACAGGGCTTAACAATTGCAGTTGATGAGATCTTTGAGGAGGGTCATCAGTGCCAGGTGCCAAAGCTGAATCTGTTTTCTCCCAAGTCTTCAGTTCTGGATCTTCTCTCCACACGGGGGGGCTGTGCCCACGGCTCATGGCTCTGTCATCCTGAAAGGCAGTCCCGGGCTCTTCCTGTGTCCTTGTGCCCTTGGTTTGGAGTTACAGAACCATGGAATGGTTTGGGTTGGAATGGGCTTTAAAGATCATTGCTTTCCTACCCATGGAATGTCTAGGAGACTTTCTCCTTGGCACCAGAGACACAACTAAAAAGCTAAACCTGAGACTATTTGGAAATAGTAGTCTTCATTCAGCTCCCAGTGCTAACAGAATGTTCCATTGTAAAAAATGGATCAGTGGGAACAAGCTATGCAGTTCTTAGAAGAAGCAATAACTATAGAAATTGTACCAAATAACTCACACTGTTTAACTCAAACTGCATCTCAAACTTACAATAATAATCATTCCAAATATACAGCATGTCAGTTCTTTCTTAAGCTATTGAGTGAATGATGTTTGTGTTTCAATTCCAGGTGCAGTTTTCCTGGTTATTTTTTGCAGGAGCAGTACCTGTATTTTTTTCATTTTTCATTGCAACTCTCTTGTGTCACTATAACAACTGGGATCCAGTGATGGTGGGGATCAGAAGAATTTTTGCCTTTATTTGTAGAAAACATCGAATTCAGAGGTAGGGCAGTCACAAACTATAATCCTGTCTCTTTAGCCTTTCCAATATCCTGTAAGCCTATAGTATTTTATAAGCCACAATACTCATACTGTGTTTCTTTTCACCTGATTTTATACTCAGGTGTACTAATTTCTTAACAGCAGTAGTTGCCAATCCATTCATACAATTAACTTATGTAATGCTCAGAAAATGGAAAGATGTGAAGTCTGTTTACCTTTTAAAAGAAGTTTCCTAGTGGTTGTCACAGTTTTGTCCCTTGATGCATCTGTAATAATTTCTGTACCCAGCACACACAGTGAAAATTGTGTAAACTTGAGTACACTTGATAAACTTAAGGAGTCTTTGCATGGTTTTAATGGCTAAAGTTCAAACAGCTGCACACTTGGTGCCTATGTTGGCTTCATAACAACCAATTTAATTTTACTCTGTGACTTTAAATAAATGTGCTTCTTTTAAGACTGCCAGAAGAAAATGAGCAGTGTGAAAGCCTCATCCCTATGCATAGTGTTTCACAAGATGGAGACAACTGCTGTTCATAGACAAAAGGTAAACCTTTAATAACCCCAAACTATGCACAGAAAGGTGAGGATTGGTTTCATGGTGGCATTTGTGTTACTTAGGGACACATTTTTAAAGAGCATACAGTCAGCCTTGTTCTGTATTGATGGGAGGAGTTTTAAAGTGGTCTTCAAAGTTATTACTACTACTTGTTGCCAGGCATTATTCTCACAGTTCTTGGTCAATGGTTTTGAAATGTAGTTTTTTACTAAAGAGTATTACAAACTTCATCCAAAACTGGATGTGAGTCAATACACCAGAAAAGGCCAGCCAACTTCTTGGCATGGGTGATGTATTTGGAAGACATCTGAAGTAATTAATTCAGTCTTTAGTACTGCTGGGGTCTCAGTTTGGGCTGCTGCAGCTCATGAAAAACACCAACCATTAAGGGAAATTTAAAGAACATCACTAGACTTTATCATTATGGGTCTAGAAAGTGGAAAGGAGCCCTTGTGTTTGTGGTTGACAAGAATTAAGTTGGTAAATTCCATTAAATATTAGGCTAAGTATTTCTCATGATAAGCATAGGGAAAGTAGACTAGAATAGCTAAAGAGTTTGCAAAATATCCCACTTTTAAGAGGAGGTTGCACAAATCTCCAAAAGGAACATTACATGGTTTGTCAGGACTGGCTTGGAGCATTAAAGCAGTCAAAGTTTAGAACTCTCCTACCCCTGTGCTTCAGGGATTTCAATAATGCATGCAGAATTACATGAGAAATATATTTTTATTTTCCAATGTTGCTTAAATCCAGTAATGAAATTAAAAATATTCTAACCAAAACAGTAATTGTGATGTTTTAAGACACGGAGTTATGTCCTTTGTTAGTAAGATGGAAACAAATACTTATTGTAATTTCTCTTTTGTAATCCTCAATTATGTACCCCTCATAATTTTTTTCTTCTTCTTCTTAGTTTAAAAATGGAATGATGCCCAGCGAAGAGACAATCTTCTGGAAAAGACCCTAAGGAATCATGTTTCAGTGCCTATTCTGAATTTGTAGTAAAAATAAGAAGTTTCAGTTCTTTTGAAACTCTAAACTTTTTCTCTTTCTTGCTTTCATCTGATTTTATAAATGAACAGATCTACTACATGCCTGTCACCATGGGAGTCTTAGTCCATCTAAGCAACCAACCTGCCTTATAACACTTGAGCTGGTGACATTACTTGACAAAATCAAGAAAGCAAATGCTGTTAAGTGATTTCTTTCTTTTTTAAAATCACAATTTTGTTAAATGCTGGACAATATTATTTTTAAAAGATACTTTAAAATGAGTTATGTAAATAAGTTTGCAGGTCATCAAGTCTTACAGGCTTTCAGATGAAAAGCTAAATAGATATGTTACCTGTAGTAGGTACAAATTAAAATTTTTATGTTGCATAAACTATTTGCATATTAATAGAAAATAGAAAAATAATTTATTAAGTGCATTCCTATAATTACTGAGGCAGGATCTTTGTATGGTCCTGGAACACTACATATGTAATGTCTTAGACCATTTTGAGTAGCCTTGTAATGGCACTGGGTGCTGATGTTTAAAAATCACAAAAATTGCCCAAGAATCAGGAATGCTTAAAATTACAGTGAATGGGAAAATATTTCTAATTACAATACATTTGGATATACATTCTTATATGTGTTTTAAAACAGACTGGTTCTGTAACCCATTCTCAATCCCAGTTGTCTCTCAGACGTGAAAATTTTCAGGTGTAGCTGCCACATTGTGAAAGAGATCAAATTAATTGTGAAAGTTTTCAGTCAGTGCATTGGCACTACACTAATCTGCTAAGCAATATGAAAAGGAAAGGTGTTGGCATTGATTTTTCTTTCCCCCAGCTATATTAATAAATTTATTCTAAAACTGATAATTATCCTTCTTCCACTGCAGTGTTTTATCCTTTTGAATCCAGAGAAACTATTATAATTATATTCAGGAATATTTGAAATTAGTCAATGCCATTTTTCAGCTCCTGGCCTGTAAGACACTTATATCAAAGTTAATTTTGGCTTTTGATGGATTTGATTTTTTTATAATGAATATAAGATGGATTTTTAGCCAGGAATATTTTCTCTCACATAACAAGGTGATTAATAATGTAGGGTATTTCTACTGTCTCTCCACACAAATACAGAAAGATGACATAGCAGAAATGCCTGTTCATGTTTTGGCACTCAGTAATGATCCTTCCAAAAGCAATTTTGGTGTTTTGGTAATCAAACTATTATTTAAGAGGGAATGCAGGAAAGCAGCATGCTTAAGCTCTGCATTTACAGAATTCAAGCCAGCAGCTGGAATTTAGTATAAGAACTGTGTGTAGAGAAGGAAGGCAAAATGAACCTGGGGATATTTTGTTCAAGTATTTAACCTTTGTCAAGTTTTTCCTTCCTGTTTTTAATACTGGATTGCACTACAAACTTTGGTGATCTGAGGCATCCTTTTAAGATGAGATAGTAAGTACTTCTTGGACCCTAAATAAGAATTTAAAAAAATCCAAAATCAACCACAACAAAATCACAAACCCAAAAGAGACAAGAAAGTCAATTAAATTTCACAGTTAAATTTCCAAACCTTGCAAGTAGAGGGGTTGAAAATGCAGTTTGTTGAACTTATTTTATTTTGGCAGAATTTTCAGGCAATTTTGATCAGTGGAGTTTCCTTGGGTTTTGGATTTGTCCTTCAAAATTGTGACAAATTTAGAGGATGTTTGCTTTAACTTTTTTTCAAGAAGTATTGTTAATACCTACTCACAATAAAAAAAAAAGTCTCTTTTCAGTAAATAAAGTGTTTTGATGAGATCTTGCAGAATATTTGATACTAGGCATTAACTCCAAATTTGAATTAGCTGGGACTTGTGGCATCAGTGCATTAAGCCTGGGAAAACCCAAGTTTGCTTTCAGGTGGGCATTGACAGTATTTGTAGCAAAATTTTCTATGACTGTTTTTTGCAATTGGTCATGCAAACAGGATTGCATCTGTAATGTCAAATGTGCAGTTGCTATTTGTATTTGCCCTTATGTTCATGGCTTAAAGTCAAAGATCATCATAGCCTCCCATGTATATGACTGTTAATTTTCATTATTCATTAGTTTGAGATGTTAAGAAAAGAAGTACTAAGAAAATATTCTTCTGTCTCTGACCCCAGGAATGTTGAAGAACATTCAGTAAACTCAAAGTCAGGGCTTTCCAAATGTTTTTGTTTTTAACAGAAATGTGTTAATTTTTTTTAATAAGATATGAAATATTTTTATCTCGTGGCACTAGGTAGCTTAAGCTGTGTTTTTGCATTAAATTACAATTCTTTAAATAGTAGGAACAAAACAAACTGTCCTTGCTGAAAGGATTTTTAAACAGTGGTGCCCCTGTAGTTACAGGAAACGTGTTACACTTTTAATTACAGAAGCTATGACATATAACATTGTTCCTGCATTTAATAGAATGTGATGGAGTTTTTTCTACAAAACCTTGTGATTTTTAGTACAATGATATTTTATAAATATAATGTCTGATTTGAAATGTAAATTGCATAGCTCTCTAACGGATGCTTGGTAAATGCACAAGAGATTTAGCTTTGATTCTCAGGTACCTCTGATGCAGTGGAGACGTGCTGGGTTTTTCTTCCCCGTGACACAACTGGAATGTGAAGGAGCTCTCTCGTGAATGCTTTACCTCTGTGTGGTAGTGTATATTGTCATTGCTCTTCCAGTTTCAATTTGGCAATGTCTTCATTCTGACTTAAGTTTTGTAGGAACCACATGTGTTGTAGAAAACTAATGTTGAGCATTTCTTTGATTGTCACTAGATGGTTAAGGAACAGTGATTTCCCAGGCCTCCAAAATGGGAAATGAATACTATGTGCTCTGTCAAACAGTTAAACTAATTCCTGTAATCCTTTGAGACAACCAGCAATTTCTTCTGTGTGTGCAATTGAGGTTTTGGGGCTGTTTGGTTTTTATATATGAAGGAAATTATGATAATTTGCCAAAAGCTACAGAGCATGCCTTTGCTTTTAGGGTTTTGGTGAGTCTCGCCTAGCTTGATAAGCAGTGTACTGCACTTCAAAGGCAGAAATGGATTTCAGTTTTTCTGGCCACTTTGTGTTGGGTTTCAGTCACCCTGAAAATGTGTTCACGACAAGGGGCTGCTGCATATGCAATGCTAGTTCAGCAAGGCATGGAAATACCACATCTGTAACAAAGTCTGGGGCACACAGGTGTTCCTGGAGGCACTGAGGGCTAGCTGTTTGGCTTTCCCAGTCTTCACTGCATCCTGCTCCTTGGCTTCTGGCCTCTGGGAATGCCTGTAAGGGGTAGGGGCTGTAGGACAGGACTGGTCTGGCCTCAGAGGAGTTGGGCTGCAGGGCCTGCACAGACTCAGAAGCTGGAGGCTGAGGCACAGCCTGGGTGTCCCTGTGGGTATTTTGTGGAAATGAAAGTTAAGCAGGGCTGTTCAGCCCTCGGAACTGCAGGTGATTCCTGGTCTATTCATGGCAGACCTCCTTGGAATGTACTAACAAAAACAGGAGGGCCTGCAAATTGCTTTTCTTGGTGCGTGCTGCTGTAACTAGGTACTGCTATTCACAGCTGTGATGGTTTTAAATAAGGTGGCAAAATGATTTCTTTGTAATTCTTGGTTCCATTTCTCTTAATGTCGAATGTTGTTTTTCCTATTCCCTACTAAAGATCCTCCTGTCTTAGGAAAATTATGTTACTGAGATAAACTGAGCTATCAGAGGACAGGGAAAACCAGTTAAATTTTGGAGATAGGCTGAGTTTATGGACGCACTTTGAATTTCATATGGAAATAGGCCTCGGAAAGGCAGAGTGTAAATGAAGTGAAGAACTGGCATGCTCAAAAATCAAGGAACAAACTGATGTTAATATCACAATGTTGGGTTATATGGCTAACTGTAGGATGTTACTTTGAATCAGTTTCCTTTACTTGGCATAAGTTTTTTAGTTAGTTACCATTGCTATTCTGGCTGTCACATGTAGCCTGTGATTTAATAATTATAACTCCAGTAGCATTTATGTGATCCATAGACTGTTGTTATACATTTTTTTCCCTGTCTAATCCATGAATTCATTAATGTTCTGTTGTGTTATACATGATCATTTCAGGGCTTGATTTCTCAGGGAAATATGGATGATATCATATGTTGTGAGAGCCAATACCTAATTCCTGCTTTTAAAATCACTACAAGCTTTTCCAGGTTTCATTCAAACATTTCACATCATGTAGCTTCCATGTTGAATTTCCTTAGGCTTATCAGGTAAATCATGATGACAATGTTAAGAGCATTTAAAGATGTCAATAAAATTTACTCTGCCCAACACTGTTCCTTTTTGGAGAAACATCCATTCTAAGGCGATGCTGAAATGTGTGTGATTTTCTACTTAACTGTCCTCTTTGCCATAGAAATGAATAGTTACTCTGCTGATTTTGAAGCTGCACTTCTGGCATGACAGTGACATTAACTTTCAGGGTTAGGCAGTGCTGTAATGATGCATAATCTGATTCTGAGGTAGATCACTATAAAACTCTAGCATAAATATATCATTAAATTTTTACAAAGTCTCGTCACTTTGGGGGGTTTTTTGTTTGGTTTTCCAGTAAAGTTACTTTGGCTAGAATGGGATCTGATCCAAAGCCCACAAGAGTCACAGACAGCATTAATAAAGTAAAACTTTATTGAAAAGAACTCTGCAGTCAAGTTGACCTTTATGCCTTTGAAGTATTTCTGTCTGCAGCATGTATTTGGAGTGGTTTGCTTTAAGACCTCAGTAATATAAAAGGAGAGATTTTAGTGCTGGTAAAGATGGTAAACACACTACTGTTACTGATCACAAAAGATTTTTCCACATAGCCAGTATGCAGCTTAATTATTTAGAAGATGAATTTGTCTTGCCACATGATTTTTGTTTAAAATCAGCAGCATGAGAAATATTAACCCCTGCACTTTGCTGTGTTCTTCTTTTGTCCATAGTGAGAGCATGTCCATAGTGAGAACAGCCATAATCATCAGCTTCCTCTTGATGATTTCTGCTTTGGCATTTCCATTTCCATGTCCTGTTGCATTCATTGCAAAGTGAATTTCCTCTCTAGATAAAGCCAGTGTAACTGTATTTTGACTGCCCTAGTCCTCTGTGCTGTTGGAGATCTGACATAAAACGTAAATCTGACATGTAATGTGACTACTTAGAGATCTGTGTTCTCACCCTTGTCATTACATCTGGTGTTAGCAGGTAACCAGACTTTTTCTGGAAATGCCTGTCATGGTGTGGAATGCATCCAGAATTCCATCTGGCTTTCACTCCCTACTTTTAAAAAGCATAAAGGGCTTTTCTCTGAGGATTTTTGTGGAAAACAGCTGTTTAGTTCCACAAGTTCAGAGTCCTTTAACTGCATCTCAATTTATGAAGTTGCGTCCAGTATTCCCGTTCTTTTATTAATGAACTTCTGAAGGTTTTTTCTGGGAAGGTGGACAAGTTTCTTTATGTTCCACAGAAGAAATATGACTGAATACTGAAATGGCCTCAGAAATAAAAATTCAGGGCTGTTTATTAATAGTTCTTCACATATGTTCCTGATTTTTTTTTTTACCCACTTTTTTTTTTTTTAGAAACCCAACCAAATAAAACCAATCAAAACCCCCATACTTATCAACCTGAGAGGAATTAGCAATTTAGCACATAACTAATTTTATTATATGCAATTGATTGTATTTTTATCAATGATAGTAGTCAATGTGTTACTGATGTGGCCAGTCCACCAGTCTTCCTTGTCTGTGTTACAGGGGATGCTTCTCTTCTACCTAAATCTGACCTCTTGCATACCAGTTAAGTTAGTTCCACTGCCAGAATGAGTAATTTCTCAAATATTTTAGAATCTACTTTTTCTTCTGGCTAGGGGCTTTCCGACCAATGTCACATTCCTATTGCAGAAAAAAACAAAACAAAACAACTAAAAAAAATTAAAACAGAAATGTTAATTGAAAATCAAGAGTATTAATAGGAAAGTGAGGAAGCATACGCTGTAAAATCAGTGGGGTAATTTCTTGCATAGCCCAATTCCACATAGGAAGTGCTTGGGCAGTAGTTTATTGAATTGATCCCTGCTTGATCTTGATGCATATAGAAAGTAGGTATTTTAAATAATCATTTCATATTGAAGCTGAAGGCTTAAATTAAGCCTTGTGATTGTTAAAAAAATATGATGGGAAAAATTATATTTGGAGGCTTAGGAGGTATTTATTGTTTGTGGTTTGGTTTTTTGAAGTCTATCCAATGCAGTTACAAATGAGTGCTCTGTCAGCTGGCACTCCTGAGAGGCTGTTTGCACAAGGCTACCTGGGAAGTACAGCCAGGTGTGGAGCTGACATTACCTCAATGGAATTAGAGAAATGTACTAAGTATGAGTTACAACTTCAGCATTGTAGAACTGAAGGGGCGTTTGTAATGATTTAAAATTTGTGTAAGGTCTCTTTGGAGTAGATATTAGTGAAACAGAATTGGTTTGGAAACCTTGAGTTATGAAACCCCTGACACCTGCATGCATTAAAGGATGCACAAAACCAGTCGTAGTTTTGATGGTTGTTCTGGCATTTTGTACTGAGTTTCTGTTGCATTTTGTACTGAGTTTCAGGGAAATCTCAGTTACACTTTTAAAGTGGAAGCTGCTTCAACTGAAGAGCTTTCACCTGAAGAAAACTTTTTTTTTCCCTGAAGTCTGTACAGTTTGCTGATAGTTCAGATGTTCTGGGAGCACAGAAAGTTCCAGATATCCAAGTATCCTCTATGAAACATCTTTATGCATCATCTTTTAACCATTTTCCTTAGTAAAAGCAGAACGTGAATTGCTGATGTGTATTGCATTTGCACTTGAAAACCTGATTTCAGAGTGTGTTAAACCTTGATCTATTTTTGATAGAAAAGAAATGTAGCATTTTAATCTAATTTCCATTTAATGGCAAGGATAGTCATGCAGAGAAAAACATGTATCAGGGTTTGATGCAGTGATTTTTAAGCCAAGAAAACAGCGGGATGGCAGTGGTAAATCTGAAATGAAGATGCATATCTCTTCAGAAACTCTGGTTTCCTTCTGCCCTCTTTATACCAAATTGTGTCTCCATTATTCCAGGATAATGCAGGTGAAGCAATAACCAGAGCTTTTATCCTTTGTTCTCTGAAAGTGGACACTGGCTTTTGCCTGGGGTGTCTTTGTCCTGTCACTTCATTTTCTGATGGGAGGTCAGTTAAATAAAAAATATAGAATAAGTATTTTTAATTGAAATCCAGATTTAAGCTATTAATTATTTTTAAATTCTCTATATGAATAGAGATCTAATGAATAGAAGTTCAAGTCCTATATTGCAAATATTGAACAGTGCTTATATATTTTTAACAAAACCAGTATATATATGAATATTTGAAACATGCATGAAGATGGAAATTGGAAGATTGTTTTTATGTTAAAAGGTTTATAAATTGAAATTCTTAATATCTAGTACCAAAACCCTATAAAAGGGCTAATGAAAAGAAAATGTAATGTATTCTGATTAACAGCTTGTGTAATACAATCATTGGGTGTGTGATGTTTTTGTTCTGTATTGTATTTATTATCTGTAAGTAAACAATAAAGATTATAAATCTTATTTTCTTAACAGGAATTGGTATTTGGTTGGGGTTACTGCTTGATGTGTTTTATATCATCAGTTAGGAAAAAACGGTCACTAGGGCTGGGGTTAAAAGTGACTTTTGGGATGTCTGGTGTTACCTGCAGTCAGCCAGGATGTGGAAGGTTGTGATTTGGTGTCAGCTTGGTCTGAGCGCAGGTTTTGGCTGGGGCAGGGTTGATTTTGTTCCCCACGGCTGGGTTGGGGCTGTGCTGAGCAGGGGTGATAATGCAGAGGTGTTTCTGTCACTGCTGAGCGGGGCTTGCTCGGAGCCAAGGCCTTGCTGCTTTTGCTGCTGCCACACTGGGGAGCAGTTTGAGGTGCACGGGAGGTGGGAGGGGACACAGCCGGGACAGGGGACCCGGGCTGACCAAGGGACATTCCAGCCCACGGGACAGAGTGCTCAGTACCTAAAGTGGGGTGAGGAAGTGTCCCTGTTGAGACAGATACACGACATACATACGCTCTTGTGTAAAGACAGCAATGGTGGCTTCATTACAAGTTGTTCTTCAGGTTTTATACCCTTAACAAAGCGTGATCTTAAGTCATTAGTTACACCAAAACAGCTCATTATAGTCATTGGATAAAGCAATAGCTTATTGTATTTTATTGGTATAAAGTAATTAATGTCAATAATTAAGTGGTAAGAATTTACAACGAATTATTAAGGCATGCACGCTGCTCACTAAGGCACGTATCTTCGAGCTACAGGTACCTTTTATGTGTTTATTTATTGGTTTCCATGCTAACAGCTTTGCTTTCCTCTTTGTTATAGATAACTCATATTTTATCAATTTCTTCTGCTAACTCCGTTGTTTGGCTTGCAGACTAGCTGTTAAGCCCATCTATAGGAGGAAGAAGAGGGGGCATGTGGAGTGATGGCGTTTTCCCTCCCAAGCCACCGCTGCACGGGCAGGGCGCTGCTCTCCGGGGATGGCTGAACGCCGGCGGCGGGAGCGGGTAACGCACCCTTGGTTCGCTCTGCCTGCGGGCACTCCTGGCGTTCCCTGCCTTGATCTCAACCCGCGGACTTCTCCTTTTACCCTTCCCCTTCCCTCCCCGACGCCGCTGTGGGGCCGGGCTGTTCGCTGGGGCTGAACCACCACAGTGGGGTCATTCACGCAGCCGAGCACCGAGTTTCGGTGCCTTCGGCGGCCGCGGGTGGTTTTTATCGCGAGCCCCTGGGTGGCGAAGCGCGCACAGGCTGCGAGCAGCAGGGGGAGCTCCGGCCGTGCCCATCCCGCGGCTCCGGCTCGGCAGTTATTGTGTAAGTGGTGAAAAGACAATTAATTTACCTGTTTATCATCCCTGATTCACGCAGTTAACCAGGGCTAGACACTGACCTTTCTTCTTGTAGCTGAACTTTCAGCGTATTTAATAATTAAAACCTCGGGGATGATGGGCATTTACCTAAATACTTCATCAAAAAGAAAAAAAAAAAAATTCCACCACAGGCTTTTCTGGATTAACTACAGCTGAATTCTTTTTTACCGAGATCCTAAATATTACTGCACAGCTATAGCAAGAAGCAGGTTTTTACACTAAAACAAAGGGATGCTTGCTTTGCCACTAACTAATTAAGGAGTTCGTCTCATATTCCATGACAAGCAGCAGGAATTCTGGAACTCAAATTAAGAATTTGAAGCAACTTTACTTAGAAAGTTTTTATATTCTTTCAAAGGCAAGTTGGCAATAACAATCCCATTCTTTTTCTAGTGTCCTAACTGATGGCTAGAATCCCAGTCATTGTGTGATTCCTGCCTTTTAAGTCGTAGAGATAAAGTAAAATGTGGAATAATTTTTGGCAGGTTCTGCCATTAAAACATAAAACCCTAAAATGCATCACTTTCTTAGGCTCTGTCAGTACTTGATGAGTTGTGCTGAGAGGACAGCATAAATGGTTGGGGCAGGTGGTGACAGAACCACAGGGAGTAGGTTTTGTAGGAGAGGCTTTGATAAAGATGTGGGGGACCCAGGAGGAGTTCCTGAGGAAACAACTGAGGTGAGAACTGGTTTTGTAGTTATTGTTTTTTTGGTTGTTTGTGGGTTTTTTGTTTTGTTTTTTGTTATGTTTGTTTGGTTTTGTTTGTTTGTTGTTGTTTTGTGGGTATTTGTTCGTTTGTTTTTCCTTATCCACAGTGTGAATCGATGTATTGTTATTCTGTTAGGTTGTTAAGATCTAAACTCCTCTGTGATGTCCTGACACCTGGTACTTTTCTGTATTCGAAGGGATCAGTCAGTGCAGGCTCTCTGGATTGCTTTCAGTCTTTAGGATGTAATTTGTTGACACATTATCTTGTTCTACTCTGTGTGCTCTTCAGTTTTAGGAGCCACATTTCATACATGAAACTTGCCAGAAGCTCAGTGTCACTTGCTACGAGGTGAGGTTTAAAGCTTCTGAGAAGGATGATTTAAACCCCATTTTCAAACTTCTTTTTCTATCAATGGTATGCATGTGGGAGACATTCTTGGGTTTTATTAATATCTGCAACCCAAGTATATTCCGTTTATATTGATTTTAAAAAACTTGGACAAAACTTAAGGTTTCCAAAGAAACAATAGTTTACTACCTCAGTGTGAACTCTTCTTCCTCTTTTCCCCTCACTTTCCCCTCTTGCCTCCAGCCACTACTTCAAGATCGTGTGGAAGAAAAGCCAATTCTAGTTTGTGGCTTTGCAAGCTTTCAGGACTTTTTTTGGCAGTATTACCTAACGTGTTATAATTTGCTGGGAGATGAAAATCTTCCTATCATAAAGATTCCTTAATTATCTAAATAGGCTTTTCTTTGTGGAAATCTTCCAGTGTTGGGGCATTTTCTAGGCTTCTTTGATTTAACAACTGGGGTCCTGCTGCTAATGGTGATAGAAAACTCATGATTACACTGAGTGTGCATTTACACAACGCTAGAGAAGCTGCATAAACATAAAAGAACATTCTGTCTATCTGTAATAGTGTTCCCATTTAGAAAGAAGCTCATCTGCCAGTAGATCTACTTTTTTTTTTTATCCCTTTGGAAGGAAAATAAAAAGTTCAGTTATAAGCAGATGCCTTTTGTGGCTGTGGTATTGCAGGCAAACAAGAAAGTGATGCCCCATGAGAGGTTTCTGACCATGGGACATGTGGTGGTCTTAGATAAAGAGGAAATCTGATGCAAGGACCATGATGGATGGAGTTGGGTCTCGTGCACAACTCTCCTGAAGTCCTCCTTGCCTTTTTATTTGTTTCCCTTCTCACAAAGGAATGTACAGAAGACACTTCTCACTAATTGAGAGGATGTCATTAGTTCATAGTATAAATATTTTAAAATATTAAGGATATACGTTAGTAATTTAACACGTCTTTTGTTAAAAACACATTTTGACAAAAGTGCTGAGACTGACTTCTACCTCCCCTTTCACTGTTAGGTAAAAGCTGATACAGCTCCATCTGTCACTCTTTTGCATGTGATGTTTTTCCCAGTGCTTAAAAATGGAGTTGGATTCATTACTCTTCCTACAGGAATGTGTTGGCCATAGTGAGTTTCAAGTGTAGGAAGAGAAGCTCCTGGAAAATGTGTTCCTAGGGTAAAACAGAGTCTCACTGAAATATTTTTCTCGAGGAAATGGTTATGGACTAAGCCAGTGTCCTCTCTGAGATGCAAAGTGGCAATCAGGACCAGCCTAACCTAGAGAAGAAAATAATAAAGTGATGATCTGTCAGGAGCTGATGGAGAGCCATGCAAGGGAATGAGCAGCCCCTTGGAATTAGATGCATAATGGATTTCCAGTAAATGAGGTGTACCTGAGCTCTTGCAAAAGGAGTCAGCCTGAGCTGAAATTGTTCTTGTCCTTGTCTGCTCCTTTTGTACTCCAGGGTAGGGTAAGATGGTGAGTTCTTGTTAAAGCTTCAAGACAGAACAATTTTGTGAGAGTCTCAACTGCTCTGTGAATAGTGGATGAATCACCTTCAGATTGTCATGGATTAAAAGTTTAAAAACACCCAAAACCCAAAGTGTTTCATTATTTTAAAAAACATTAATTTGCTTTTGGGGGTCTAAACGATATAAAGATTTGGTGACACATCAAGTCTGTCATGAAATAATAGTAATGTCATATTGGCACCCTGACAAAATAATTCCTCAAAATACTTAGTTAATGCTTTTAATGATGTATCTCTGCTTTCTGGCTCTGGTCTGCTATTATACCTGCCAACCTACCTCTTCCCTTTGCAGATGATTTCTAAAACTGACACATTTATGTCTCCCTTTATAAATTCTTCATTTTTTTCCCTTTTCCTCCCTCCTCTCACAGGTTTAAAAAAAAGACAGTTCAATTCTAAACTGTTTGAAAAATTGGCAGCAGAGTCACCCAGCAGTATAGCAAAGAGGCACAAGTACAGAGGAGTTGAGAATCCTGGGTTTGTGAATTTCTCCTCACATATCAGACTGTTTAAATCTAAAGTGTATGTTGGCCTTGAAGTGGATCTTCAAGAGAACTCTTTAACAAAGCTGCTTGTTCCACACAATATTTTGTTATATGTTCAGAAAACACTGTGGTTCTTGGTTTGTTTTTTCAGGAGAGGGTGATAGTTTCAAGGCAAAGGTTGCTGAGTGTAAACTCAGAATGGAGTCTTAGAGAAACTCTAGAGTCCTACAGTTAATTCCATTGTGTCCTTCTGAATTTGACCTGTTCCAAGGACCCAATCTTTTATGTGCTGCTTTGAGTGCTGTGAGTAGACACCATACTGATTGTATGTGGGAAAGTTCCTTCACCTACCAGTGGTTTGGGTTTTCCCCTTCCTAAAATTATGGTAATGATTACAATTTCTTTTTTAGAAGGTGAAAACAAGACACCAAATTGGTGGCACAGTTGCTTCAGGGCCTGGGCAGAAAGCTGTAGTTCCCATTAAGAATGGCTCAGTTCTTAAGGAAGTAGTAGCTACAGCTTTCAGCCAGGCCCTGCAGCAATTATTGCCATCTTGTCTCTCATATTCCCTTAAATCTCCCTGATTCCTCCTGCCCTGCCTGACCTGTGCCACTTGAGCAGTCAGTTCACTTCCCAAAGTCCTTTATCAGTCCCCACTAGAGGAGCCAGCACTGAGAGATCAGTGCTGGGCCAGGACCTTCAGTGTGGATGCCACCAGAGAGACACCAATGAAGATGAACTATTTGTTACATTTTTAAAGGAAGCCTTTTAGCTGTTTGAATAGAGAGTGGAGATTGCGCCAAAAACCTTTTGGAGGTTTGAAAAAAAATTTTTTTTCTTTAATGTACCAAATGTCAGTTTACCTCGAGTGCTGCTGCTGCAGGAGCTGTGCCTGTATCAAAGGGTGCAGAGCCATCATAATGGAGATGTAGAAATGTTAGAAACTGTGGCTGAGATCCAGTGTTTGAGGAACTGGCCCAGGCTCCCCAAAATTCATATCTATAGGAGACCAGGGAAAGGACTAAGCCAAGAAGGAGAGAGGAGTAGGAAGAGAGGTAAATAGGGTGAAGGCTGTGCAAGTCCTCTCCTTCCATCTCCAATTCTGCCCCTTAAGGTAGTTATCAGTAATTCCCAACCTCTGGAAGATCAAACCTTTTCCATGTTTACAACTCTCTAAGCTATTCCTTCTTTCAGCAGTGAAATAATTTTTATGTTCTGTCCCCTGAGACCAGACATGCCTTGCAACATTGAAACACCCAGGAGATGTTTGCATATTTATTTTTCGGTCTTAGAAAAGTCTGTACATAGTGAAAAACATTTTGAAAACATCCTGCTAGCTATAATTTCATCACGCTCCACCCACCATCTATTGAGTCTGAACATTTACTTCCTCTGAGCCACCTTGCTGCCTCTAAACCTACTCATGGACCTCTAAAAATGCTTTTCCTGCTTTCTGCTAATCACCAAACTCAGGTTAGGTAGGAGAAATTCTTCTACTGGTAAATGGACTCTGCTGGTTAGTGGTACTCTAGTGTGCTTTTTGGTTGGTCTTTAATCACTTGTTACTCCCACAAACCTACTATGTTTTTCTTTTTTGGAGTAATACCAATATTGCCAGTGGGACGTGCCTTGGCTTGTCTGACCCCTGCATCTGAGCTTAATAGCAGCAATTGAGGTGTTCAACCCCAAGAGACACTAACAGCTCACGTGGCAGTAAGTCCAGACCTGCCAAGCTCCAGAGGTGGTGGTGGTCTGTGCCTGAGGCACTTCAGATGAATGGTGGAGGAAAAAGGAGGAGTCCTGGAGGAGGGTTATATCCAGAGTTTATTCCTGGCCCATAGGCATCTGAATCTTGCAACAGCTCCTACAAGACTCTGTCTCTTAACAGCTTCTTGATGGTTCCCAACTCAACGATACCAAGTTTTGAGGAAGGAGATTTGGAACCGGGGC
>VWZV01010864.1:13435-23702 GCA_013397155.1 Irena cyanogastra | reverse complement strand
CCCGAGGGGCGGCGGGGGCTCCACGGGCTCTGCATCCTCCGCTTCCCCGGGCGCTGCATCCCTCTTTTCCCGGGTTCTACATCTCCCTTCCTCGGGCTCTGCACCACCCCCCTTCCCGAGCTCTGCATCTCCTCTTCCCCAGGTTCTGCATCTCCCTTCCCTCGGCTCTGCATCCCCCTTCCTGGGTTTTACATCCCCCTACCTCGGGGCGCTGCATCCCCCCTTCTCAAGCTCTGCATCCCCCCTTCCGAAGGCTCTGCATCCCCCCTTCCCAAGCTCTGCATCCCCTCTTCCCGATGCTCTGCATCCCCTCTTCCCGATGCTCTGCATCCCCTCTTCCCGATGCTCTGCATCCCCTCTTCCCGATGCTCTGCATCCCCTCTTCCCGATGCTCGGCATCCCCCCTTCCCCGGGCTCGGTGGCGGCCCCGCGCGTGTTGGAGCGCGGCACTTCCAGCGGCTCTGGAACGTGCGGCGGGGATTTCTCCGGGAGGAGAGGGGCTGCCGGGGACTGGGGGTCCCTCCGGCGGGGTGGGCTCCCCGGCGGCTGCGGGCTGCGCTTTCCGCAGATGCCGCCGGAACGGGAGCGATGCTCCAGGCGCGCTCCGGCAGCCGGGGCAGCACCGCCGCCGAGTGTTCTGTGAATATTTATAAAGACGAAAGTTTTGAGCCGTGTCACTGGAACCGGCGTGTCGCGCCAGTGCTTTCCCTGATGAATATTTCAATTATTAATCGCTGCCGTGAGGCTGCTCGCAGTAGCGGAGCCCTCAGCCGGGTGCCCCTCACAGCGGAGGGCTCGGAGCTGTGCGCACGTTTTTGCCTCGGCTTTACGTTTTTTGGTAGACAGAAGTAAAAATAAACGCGAGCCGTGAGCGCTGTGGCGTCCGCTCGATTCCGTGTGATGATTTCCAGCCTTTTCGAGCTCGAGCGTCTCTTGTGGTTCGGCAGAAAACAGTCGGCGCTGCTCTAATGAAACGAGAACATCAATTATTCCCCAGCGGGAGACCTCTCGACGAACCTGCAGAGGTGGTTTTGCTGCGGGAACCCATTTGCCAGGCGAATTTAAGTTGAGAAAAACCACATTTCTGCCGTTTCCTTTGGTTCTGCAGCCGCATTTTCGGGCTCAGTGCGAGCAGAGAAGCCCCCGCTGCAGCCGCTGCCGGCGTGCCCTGCTCCCGGGCTGCTGGCACCGCTCCGTGCTGCTCACCCGCCGAGCCCAGCGAAGCGCAAACCTTGTCGGGCTCGAGGGACATTCCTGACGTTTTCCGTGCTCGTCTGTCGCGTAATTAGGAAATCATGGAAAGCACCCGTTACTCAGGGTAAAATCCTTTCGTTAACGCCTCCTCTTGTGTTTGTTTGGGTTTTTTTTGTCCCCTCCGAAGTGGATATTTGGAGCTCATTCGCCGGTCGTAGGATTTTCCCCTTCTTCCAGCGTGGAATTGGTGCCGGTGCTCCCGCCCGTGTACACAGCCGCGGTGCCGCCGCACGCCGGGAAGGGCTGGATCGAGAAAAGGCTGCCCAGCTGCAAAGTAAGTGCCGGCCTGGCGTGCCGAAGGGTTTCTAGGGCTTGTTTTTGGAGTGCATCAAGTACATCAGCTGAAGGGTGCTGCGGGTTTAGGGGGGGGAGAGGTCGGTGTTTGTCAGGAAAACCCTCCAGGTGATGGAGCAGCATCACAGCTTCACTGTTCCCAAGCTTTAATGAGACTAAAATGTCTTTAATATTTATTCCTTTGAGTAGAATGTCCTCATTTTCCTACGAGATGTGATTGTGGGGCTTTTCCATCTTCCCTTTCTCCCTGGTTTTCCCAGTGATTGTCCCAAAGGGGTGCCACAGTCCAGCGCTGCCAGAGCGGTGTCACCGCGGGCGCTGCCACATCCCTGGTGCCAGGGTGGCCCTCGGGGTCTCCTGTCCCCATCCCACCTCTGTTCCCCACATCTGCCCCTTTGCCAGCTGAGTGCTGAACACCTGGCTTTGTGCCACCGTCCCTCAGCTGGTTTTGTGCCCTTGTCCCACCTGTCCCTCAGCGGGTTTTGTGCTGCTGTCCCCTGCTGTCTCTCAGCTGGTTTTGTGCCTTTGTCCCCTGCTGTCCCTCACCCCCATGTCCCCCACGGTGGGGGAGGTGGCCGCAGTCCCCGGTGCCAGTGGGGTCACTCGGAGTGGCAGTGTCAGGATAAGAGTGGCAGTGTCAGGACAACGCTGCCCCCAGGGCTGCCTCTCCTGCCGCGCTGCTGCGGCAGCTGATGAGTCAGTCAAAGGCAGTTAATTCTGAAGTGGTCACTTCAGTTCAGCCTCAGCACAGGGAGCAGAAACCTGCCTGGTTTGGGCAGCTTGTCCCCAGCTGAGGCTCTGCCTGTTGAAACACTGAGTTCGAGACTCTTCGTTCTCACTTGTATTTCTGAGGTTTGGCTCTCAGACTGTAACATTTTCCTTTCTTTCTCTTGGACAGATCTACCTGAACAATGCCTTTGCCCTGGATTCGGCCTGGGTGCAGCCTGAGGAGTCCAGGCTGTTCCAGGGGGCTGAGAAGCCTCTGCTGCTGAGCAATCAAGTAGCCATGGCTGTAGCCAGGCCAGCTGCTGCCTCCAGGCCGCTGCCCACGCTCGTCTTGGCCCCTCAGCTGATCCCAGGTCAGGAAATAAGTACATCAGTAATTAAGTATTGCCTGTGTCTTGGTGGTTTTCCCTTAATGCATCCCCCAGAGAGGCAAAGCTTCCATTCAGCTGCAAATCCCTTGCTCGAGCAGAACCTCGATGGCCAAGTGAGTTCACCCTCTGAACGGCTCTGAGAGGAGGAAAGGGCCGTGTGTCATTGCAGCAGATTGTGCCAGGCTGTTCTGTAGCTGCTTGGTGACCCCTGCCAGGAAGGGACCAACCACTCCCCACCTACTGAATTTATTTTTCAAACAAGAAATCGCTGACAGCCTGAATGAATCTGTGATTCTGTGGCACAGTCCGTGTAGGATTCTGCTGGCTGCTCATTTTCAGAGTCTGGTGGGGTCTGTGTAGACAGCCAGCAGGAGAGAGGAGCAGTGGATCCATCATCTCCTTCAGGCTCAGTCATTTGTGAAATAAATTCCATTAATAGAACTAAAAGTTAGAAACATTAACTGTGTAAATACTCTGTGATGCTTTAGGTAACTAAGATTCACACCTGGTAAAGGGCATTTATCCTTGGGCAAGAGCAGACCATGCATTCCAGCAGGGCTGAATCTCTGTTCTGGGCTGCAGGAGTAAATTAAATTAAAATAGCAGGTCTGTACAGAAGGCTGAGGAGAAAAGTGCCACTGACGTTTCAGCCCCTAAATACACTCCTAAACTGGGAATTATAGAATTACTGGCTTGCTGCCAGTTGTTCTGCCTTGCTCAGAGCAAGGTGCTGTCCCTGGGCTGAGAGCAGATCTCCCCTTTCCCGGGCTCTCCCCAGGAGCAGTTTGTATTTCGGAGCTGTGCAGCACCAGGACGCTGTGACTGCCATCAGGGCTGAGGGTCAGAGCGTGCTGGAGGAGATCCTCCTTCTCCTGGGCTCGTTACCAGCCTGACTAATTAGCAGGGAGGGCCCTGGCACGTCTTGGCCCCTTCGAGCTGGGTCTGTATTTTGGTGTTTTAGCAGAGCTGGGCTCAGCCATCCTCTCCTCCTGCCAGCACTGCCTGGGGCTCAGCTGGGGGAGTCCCTGCTGTGGGGAAACCCTGGTATTAATTAATCTCTGTTTATTAGAGGCTTTATTGGTATTTATTATTATTATTATTTATTATTATTATGCATAAAAGCAGCTGCATGCCTGGGCTGCCTGGGGAATCACAGGATGGGTTTGCTGCTGGGGGAGGAGGTGTGGGCAGGGGAGCCACAGCCCCTCTTGTTTCTGCACCTTTAAAAGACTTCAATATTTTAAAATATTTCAGTATTTTAAATGTGCACAGGAGTATTTTATCACATGCACAATGGCAGATACAAGGCAAGAGTGTTCCTGGGAGCAGCTCAGGGGCAGTGCCAGGCAGAACAGGGGCACTGCCAGCCTGGTGCCACCTCTGTGGGCTGCAGGGAGCCCCGGGAGGGGCAGAGCTTCCTGCCCCTGGACAGGGCACGTGCCCGTGGCTGTTTGCTGCAGCTGGGTCAGTGCTGGCTGCCAGCTGAGCCCCCTCGGGGTGGGAGAAGGGCAGGGAGGGCATTTCCCTCACATGCCCCCAGCCATCTCTGTAAATAATGGGATCACAGAATCCTGGAATGCTTTGGGTGGGAAGGGACCCAAATCCCACCCAGTGCCACCCTGCCATGGCAGGGACACCTTCCCCTGTCCCAGCTGCTCCCAGCCCCAGTGTCCAGCCTGGCCTTGGGCACTGCCAGGGATCCAGGGGCAGCCCCAGCTGCTCTGGGCACCTGTGCCAGGGCCAGTCAGGAATTCCTGCCTGTCCTTCCTGAGATGTTGCTGTGATTGGTGCCAGTCCATCCCGTCCCAGGCTGTGTGGGGACTCCAGAGCTCGTGAGGGACCTGTGGCCATTCCTGCAGGGTGGCCCCGTCCCTGTCCTGCAGCAGAGCCAGGAGCTGCTTCCCCAGGTGCTGTGGCAGCACTGGAAGTGTTTGCTGTGTAATTTCTGTGCTCACTGTGGGGAGCAGTAACCCCTGGCAGCAGAGAGCTCTGCTGAGTGGGGTGAGGGCAGTTAATCGGGTTTCTGCACGGGATTCATCCCGGAGCCGCTGCTCTGCCTTCCCCAGTTATCAGTGATGATAGAATTGTTTTCTCAATGGAGCTGCAGCCTTCCTCAGATAAAGAGTGAGCACAAGCCCGGCGAAGGGTAATGTGCATAATTTAACAGCTGCAGCCCCAGCTACTCCAAGGTGTTATTTGCTGTGAGAAGCAGCAGTTGTTATTCTCTCCCGGAGCGCACACCGTGGGTGACGTGCTCTGTGTTGTGTGTTTCTGAGGAGAGGGGTGGCCTCTGCCCCTGGCAATGATGCCTGGTTCGTGTCTGCTCCGGGGGGAAAGCAGCATTTAATGTTTCTGCGAAGAGAGCACCGGTATTTCTGCAGAGGAAGGATTCCTGTTTCTGTCTCCTGCGCTGCGTGGGCGAGGTCAGGGCTGGCCAGGTGCCCTGTGCCACCTGTGCCTGTGCCAGCTGGGTGTCCTGCACGCCCCTGTGAGCTCGGTGGCTGCTGGAGGGGGTGAGGGAGGGCTGGCAGGGCCCGTGCTGGGGCTCTGCCCACCCGTCAGGTGGAAGCTGGAGCCCTGTGGCACAGGAGTTCACTGATGTTGTTTGGAGGTGTGCTGGGGCAGTTTGGCACTCCTGGCTCTCAGGAGCATTGCCACCAGTGTCCCTGGCCAAGGGCTGTTCTCATGCCTGTATCTGGGGAGGTTTTCATGGAATTGTGGAAGGGTTGGGGCTGGAATGGACCTTAAAGCTCATCTGGTTCCATGGCCATGTTCCATGTCCATCTCCATCCCTGCTTGGAGACAAGGATGTCTGTGGGACATCCCAAGGAGATCACCTTTAGATCCTTTCCACTCATGTCTTTCCTTTCTCCTAATGGCAGGGCCCTTCCCAGACCCAGGACAGTGTCAGCAGTGCCACTGATGTGCAGGTACACATCCAAACCCTGGTCCAGTTCGTTGGGGAATTCCAGTTTACCGATTCTGAATGAAATAGGGCTGCTCTCTGTTAAATTTGGGTGCTGTTTTCTCACGAAATACACCACCCAGGACCTCTGACCTCCCGTATTTCCTACGCAGAGCTCTGTGTTTGAAGCTCATCTCCATTTACAAGCACTCAGGTTTTGGCTTCCCAAATTGGATTATCTGGGATTTAAGTGCATGTGCTGGGGCTCCCTGTTTGGGGACCGAGAATAGCACAGCAGGACCCCATTCATGTCCCTGAAAAGCCATCAAACCTCTCTTTGTTTGTGGAGCATTCAAGCACTGCCGAGTGCTTTATTAGTTCTGGGAATGCTTGGCTTTAACCACAGCCTTCACAAAGTTTTTGTTTTGCTCATTAAGTTTATGGTTTTTTGGTGCTTTTCCTGTTATCTCCCGAAATCAAGAGAAACTTGGAGTGAGGTTTGTTTTCCCACTTAAATTACAGAAACAAACCCACGAGCAATGTCTTTACGGGCAAGGCTGCTGCTCTGACCTTTCCCTAACATCCTCCTACCTGAGCCCGAGAGCTCTGTGGGAATAAATCCAGCTCCCGGTGGTGGCAGGGCAGGGGGAGTCTGAGAGGAGCCAGGGATTTCCATTTATTGCACATGAGCAGGAAAGTGAGAGGGGCTGTTCCTGGCAGTCACTGGGGGCTACAGCAGTGCCAGCAGCTGTTTCTCCATTGGAAAGCAGGGACCATCCCTGGGTTTATTTTCCCTGTGCAGTGGGATATCCCTGTGTTTGTTTGTTCCCTTTGCAGGGATATCCCCGTGTTTCCCTTTGCAGGGATATCAGGGTGCTTAGAGTGTTTTAGGAACTCTAAACACAGACAAAGGCTCAGTTTGAGAGGGGAGGCTTCCGTTCCACCCGAGGTGAAAGTTTCCCACAAATCCGAGTTCATCCAGTGAAATGTGCACACCCCTCCTGTCTCACACACCTCATCAGGTCACCTCCCTCCTGCGGAGTCGTTCCACCTCGCACGTGTCCCTGCACCTGCCTGGGCCCTTTTGGGGTCTCCGGGGTCGTTTGGGGTGGTGCCAGGTTCAGCTCAGGCTCACAGAAGCCCGGTCAGTGAAGGAGGAGGTGCCACGTCCCCCCTCGGGCGTTGCCGAGCAGGTTGTAAAGCACAAAAGCTTTCAGCAAACACTGGGCAATTCTGGGCTCAGTGTTTGCTGAACATCTGGGAACACCTGGGAACATCTGTCTGCCCTCAGAAGGGGGTGAGGGTGACAATGGCACCATCGGGCTCCATCTACAACTGAGGTCAAAGGAAGGGACAGCAAATTCTGCTTGAAGTCCTAGAGCTTAAAAATGCAGAGAATCCTACTTAAAAATAGTGAAAATTCTGCTTACGGACTCGGAGCTTAAAGATGAAGAGAATCTGACTTAAAAATACTGAAAATTCTGCTTAAAGACATCAGAGCTTAAAGATGGAGAGAATCCTTAAAACAGAAAATTCTGCTTAAAGCCATCAGCTGGGCTGTGAGGGGCTGGGCTGGGTGCAAGCACAGACTTTGGGAGCTCCTGTTACAGCAGGACTGGTGCCAGGTGCTGAGGATGGTTTTGGGAACAGGAACCCTGGAACTGCCCAGGGAGATTTGGAATGCCCATCCCTGGAGGTGTCCCAGGAATTCCTGGAGGTGGCACTGAGAGCTCTGGGCTGGGGACAAGGTGGGGATGGGCACAGCTGAGACTCCATGGGCTGGGAGGGACTTTCCAACCCAGGGATCCTGGGATTCAGAGGCCAAGTTTTCATCTCATTGCCAGGGTGTACCATGACCTGGCAAAACAGACCTGAGGAAAAGACTATTGCTAGAAAAAATCCTGCATTTCCCCTCACTGCAACATCACTGATGGTGTTTGACTGTCCCCATTGCAATATCACTGGTGGTGTTTGACTGTCCCCATTGCAATATCAGTGATGGTGTTTGACTGTCCCCATTGCAATATCACTGATGGTGTTTGACTCTGCCCTCACTGCAATATCACTGATGGTGTTTGACTGCCCTCACTGCAATATCACTGATGGTGTTTGACTCTGCCCTCACTGCAATATCAGTGATGGTGTTTGACTCTGCTCTCACTGCAGTATCACTGATGGTGTTTGACTCCTCTTTTTGTGGCTTTTGACTTTGGAAATTCCCCCTGTAAATGCGGGGTGGTTAATGTCAATTCTAAAACCCTTTCAAGGCCTTTTTGACGAGACCTTACAGCAAGCTCTGGTTTGTTTGTGAGGAGAAGTCCCCAGCTGGATGCCCCCAGCTCTCGGGGACTCCTGGCCAGCTGGCAGTGGCTTTGGCAGAGCAGGCTGTGTGCCAGGGGATGGCCTGGGGGATGCTGAGGCAGAGCAGGACCCCCCTGCCCCTGAACCCACAGGGATGGCCCTTCCTCTGTGGAGTTATTCAGCAGGAGAGGAGGAGAGAGAACTCCATCAAAGGAGAGGAAAGCACCCAAACTCCTCTTTGAGGCGAGCAGTGAAGCTTTGATGAGGGGACTGCTGCAGGTTTAATGAGGCAGCCTGGCTGCAGGAGAGGCTGAGCCCAGGCAGCCAGGCTCACACACTGCTGTTCTCCTGCCTCTTTGGGGAAATCACCTCCTCCTCTCCAGAAGAAAAGAATCAAATGAGAAGTAAACAGCCTTTCTGCTGGTGTGCCCTGCAGGAAGGCACAGCAAGGCCGTGTTTGCGTGGTTTTCACAGGAGCTGCAGAGATGTTTTGTGGGTTTTTCCCAGCAGCAGACAGCTGGAATGGGGAATGAGCACAGGCTCTTGGAGGGCAGCTGTTTGACCTCACTGAAGGGCTGCTCCACTTCCCAGGTGAATGAACAATGAGCTTGTATTTAACACTTTGATTGGTTGGGCACTGATGGTTTTTATTGTTTTGTTTTTAAATTTCCATTGTTGGTCTGGCAGAAAAATCTGATTTTATTTATCCATTGCTTAATGATCAAAACGTAAATATTTGTGGGGTTTGTTTGGCCTGTGTGCCTGTTACTCAGTGCATCTGCAGGTGTTCCTTGGCATGGAGGAATACTGGCTGTAGAAATAATGGACTTTTTTTGGTGACACTGAAAATACTAAACTTCTGTTTTGCTAATGCAGGGCTTGTTTTGTTGGGAAATAATTGTTTGTAAAGGGCTGAGACAAAGCTGGGACACTTGGGGGTGCTCGCCCGGAGAAGAGAAGCTCCAGGGAGAGCTCAGAGCCCCTGGCAGGGCCTGAAGGGGCTCCAGGAGAGCTGGAGAGGGACTGGGGACAAGGGATGGAGGGACAGGACACAGGGAATGGCTCCCAGTGCCAGGGGCAGGGCTGGATGGGAGATTGGGAATTGGGAATTGTTCCTGGCAGGGTGGGCAGGCCCTGGCACAGGTGCCCAGAGCAGCTGGGGCTGCCCCTGGATCCCTGGCAGTGCCCAAGGCCAGGCTGGGCACTGGGGCTGGGAGCAGCTGGGACAGGGGAAGGTGTCCCTGCCATGGCAGGGTGGCACTGGGGGATTTTCCAGGTCCCTCCAAAGCATTCCTGATGCTGTGATCTTACCCAAGGTCCCTGCTGTGATTCTCCTGCCTGGAGCTGTTTTGGGGGCTGCATCCCCCTCCCCAAAAGCCATTCCCTGTTCTCCTTGCTGGGATACCCAGGGAAAAAGAAACCTCGGAGTGGAGGGAGGGCTGGGGTCAGTGGGGATTTGTGGAGCCACGGTTGTCTCCCACTGCCTGCAGGATCTGCACCTGGGCTGAGAGCTCTGCTGGGTGCCAGAACAAGCTGCTGATTGCTTAATTTTTGAATCCCGGGCTCGGTGTGGAGGGAGGAACAGCTGCTGTTTGTCAGATCTGCTCTGCTCCTCAAGAGTTTTACGGCTCCTGTTCTTGTTTATTTAACATAATTAGCCAAGATTGAGCTCTGAAGGTCTTCCCTGCCACTGTCAGGCTGGGGAGAGACTGGTGCAGGGGCTAAAGGGGGATTGAGCTTTGATTTGGGGCATTCCTGGGTTCCACTGGCAGGGGCTGCCCAGGGAGGTTGGAGTGCCCAGCCCTGCAGGTGTCCCCTGGAGGTGGCACTCAGAGCTCTGGGCTGGGACACGGTGAGGATGGGACACAGCTGGGACTCCATGGGATTTTCCAACCTCAGGGGTTCCATGAAGTGTCCTGCTGAGTTTTTGGGATGCAGAGATGAGATGCAGAGCTTGGCAAGCTGAGGGATTTGTGTGCAGGGCAGGATTTGTGAGCAGCCAGGCAGGTGAGGGAGCAGTGGGTGCCTAATACAGCAAGGAATAAATCCAGATCTGGCATCAGACAGTTACACTTCAGAAAGCTGAGAATAATTGTGCTCCATGTATTCAAATATTTGCTTTTTTTATTAAGTTTTTTAATTTAAATTGAATAACTCTGCACAGTTTGTGTGTGAGTCACTGCTGCCTTGTCCCTCTGGGATATGAGGATGTGTTCACACCTGTGGGGTTTAGTGGCTGAAAATGCTCCAGCCATGAGCTGGGCTTTGCAGTCACCATTGGCAAAGGGGCTCTGGGTCCTGTAGGAATGGCTCAGTCACACAAAGGGGCTCTGGGTCCATCAGGAATGGCTCAGTCACACAAAGGGGCTCTGGGTCCTGCAGGAATGGCTCAGTCACACAAAGGGGCTCTGGGTCC
>VWZV01010864.1:0-12692 GCA_013397155.1 Irena cyanogastra | reverse complement strand
GCTCAGGGTGGGCACCAGCAGGAATTTCCCCATGGAAAGGGGGCTCAGGCCTTGGAACTGCCCAGGGAGGTTGGAGTGCCCATCCCTGCAGGTGTCCCAGGAACTCCTGGAGGTGGCACTGAGAGCTCTGGGCTGGGACAGGGTGGGGGTTGGTCGGGATTTAGACTCGATGACCCTGCAGGTCTTTTCCACTGTAAATGATTCTGTGATTGCTGAGCCCTGAGCCCCGAGCTGAACACAATAAACAGCTACATTCCGTGTGCCCCCTGCCCGGGCTCTGCTGTCTCTCTGAGGGGACGCCCAGGGCCAGCTGGGACGTGCTGCCCTGGTTCCATTGGTGTCCAAGTGCAGAGTGCTGGGCACCGCACTGTCCCCAGGCCACCGCTCCCCCTCCAGCTCCCACTCACGTCTCTCTCTCTCCCACAGGTGGTTGCCAGAACAGCCTTAAAGCCGTGGGTGGCACTCAGAGCCTGGCGCTGGTGGCCCTGGAGCCCGAGGCCCCCCAGGGCCCCCCGGGGCCGAGCCTGCAGCCCTGCCACCTCCTCACCTTCTCCCCCATCAAAGTCCCGCTCCTGGCCTCGCCCTTCCCAGGTAAGGTCCCTGCTGTGGCCCTGGGGAGCAGCTCTGGGTGGCACGGGGCGCGTGGGTGTCGGTGAATGCTGGCACGGGTGGCACTGCCGGGGTTAAATTTGGGTTTCTGGAGCAGTTTGGAGGCGTTCTCCGGGCTGTGTGTCAGGAGTGGTGCAGAGCTCCGCGGATGTGTGTCCCAGGCCTGTCCCTGTGACATTTAGGGACAGCTGAGCTGGTTCCTCCCTCAGCTCAGGGAGACCCTGGGGGCCTCACGGCACAGCCTCGGGGTGACGGTGACGTGGTCACCCCTGAGCCGAGATGGTCACAGCCTCAGCTGGAACGGGCACTCACGAGGTGTCTGCACAACGTGGGACAGTTTGATGAAGTCCCAGGCAGATTCCCTGGGTGCTGATCGCTACAAACGTGCGGGGAGAGCTCAGCCTGGACCTGTCCCAGAGGCTGAGGTGAGGCTGCTGCCTGCAGAAATCTCTCTCTTTTCTGCTGTTGAGTGGAACCTTTGTGAAGGCGGCAGCTGAGGAGGCGCTGGGGCGTCCCTGCCTGGCTGGGCAGGTCTGGCTGCTTGGGAGTCCTTGGGGCAGTGTTTGGAGCTGCACTTGGGATGCCTGGGGCTATTTTTAGACCAGTTATCTGCCAATTAAGTTAAAAATGTAAATGAGGGTGCGTTTTCCATCTTTTTGGTAATTGAAGTGTAGCACAGCAAGACTGAATTCTGCAGAAGGTGCAGTTCTGGTCTGGTGTTCGTGGGAGAGCTTTAATGAGGGATGGATCCCAGGGATTGTCCTTCCTGCCCAGCTGTGCAGAGAGAGCAGGGCTGGGAAGAGAAAGGGGCCCAGAGGAAGGAAGGGGCAGGAAAAGGAGGCTCAGGGGGCCCTTGTGGCTCTGCACAGCTCCTGCCAGGAGGGGACAGCCGGGGGGTCGGGCTCTGCTCCAGGGAACAGGGACAGGAGGAGAGGGAACAGCCTCAGGCTGGGCCAGGGCAGGTCAGGGTGGGCAGCAGCAGGAATTTCCCCATGGAAAGGGGGCTCAGGGTGGGCAGCAGCAGGAATTTCCCCATGGAAAGGGGGCTCAGGGTGGTTCCAGCAGGAATTTCCCCATGGAAAGGGAGCTCAGGGTGGTTCCAGCAGGAATTTCCCCATGGAAAGGGGGCTCAGGGTGGTTCCAGCAGGAATTTCCCCATGGAAAGGGGGCTCAGGCCTTGGAACTGCCCAGGGAGGTTGGAGTGCCCATCCCTGCCGGTGTCCCAGGAATTCCTGGAGGTGGCACTGAGAGCTCTGGCCTGGGGACAAGGTGGGGATGGCACAGCTGGAATTCCTGGGCTGGGAGGGATTTTCCAACCCAGGGGCTCTGTGGAATGACTGAAAATGTTTTGTACTTAGTCCAAAAAAGGCTGGTGCTGAACTTAGAGCAGAAGGCAGAATTAGTGCTGCTGTGGGGCAGGGAGCTGGTGCTGCTTCCCATGGAATATCCTGTGTGCCTCCTGGAAAACGTTTTGCCTGTTTAGGAATGTTTTAGAGGGGGAACCAAAGGAGGAAAAGTCCCTGTTTACCTGAAAAATAGGATTACGTTTGAGACGAGTTCTCAGTGGAGTGTGGGGAGGAGCTGGGCATGGCTGGGTGTTGTCACTCCAGGAACCTCTGTCCCTCCAGAACTTCCTGGGTTCAGGAGAATTGTCCCCAAATTGTCCCGTGCTGTGCCCGGGGTGTGACGGGCCATCCAACAGCACTCTCTGAAGGCCTCAGCAATCATCCTCACCCCGTTATCGACCACTCAGGGCCAGCCCACACCCCACACCCCACACCGGGGCATTCCCTGCTGCTGGCTGAGAGCAGCTCTTTGGGAATGCCTGAGCCCTGAACCTGGGACTGCTCCCCGTTTTTCTCTGTTACCCCCAGCTCTGGGGCCTTTGCCATCACACAGTTTTCTAGCATTCATTTCACCGTGCTGCAGGAGGATGGAAGGGTTGGGGCTGGATTTTGTCACCTCCAGCCTGAGGCACTGCTGTCCTGGCGGGGTGGGAAGGAGCCCTGGGGTGCCTCGGGGCAGGGACCCCTCTGTGGTGTCCTTGGCCTGGGGTCCAGAGCTGGCAGGAGGGCTGAGGAGGGGACTGAGACCAGGGGGAAAGCAGGGGCAGAAACCTTAAATACAGCACGGGCTGCATCCCAAACCACTGCGTGGGGCAATGCTGAGCCCAGGTGGGATGGGACAGGGGGATGGTTTAAACTGCACCCATTTGGCTGGGAGATGGGAGGGAATTCCTGCCTGCCGGGGGGAGAGGCTGATCCTTGTTACTGTTAGCGTAACAAAAGACACTGACTCAAAAGGCTGGGTTTGCAGAAAATCCACTTTACTACAAGTTCTTCTTCTTTTATCCACTGTTCTGATTCAGATGGATCGGGTTGGTCAATTAATCAATACATTTCACCTGGTTGGCTGGCCAGCTCAACATCCTAGAACTAGGAGACAAAGTAAGAAAGAACAGCACCTGCAGGTTGTTCAGACTAAAGCTATCATTGTTTATATTAAACTGCTCAGAGCCTCACAAGCCAGTCCCGGGAAAACTTGGTTTTCTCACTCTCTGACCAAGGTTGTGGAGACCACAGATCCTGATCCACGTGACCTAAAAAGTGACTTGGGGTTAAGGACCTGTGCCCTCGGGGTTAAGGACCTGTGCCCTCGGGGTTAAGGACCCGTGACCTTGGGTTTAAGGACCTGTGACCTTGGGGTTAAGGACCTGTGACCTTGGGGTTAAGGACCTGTGCCCTCAGGGTTAAGGACCTGTGACCTTGGGTTTAAGGACCCGTGACCTTGGGGTTAAGGACCCGTGACCTTGGGGTTAAGGACCTGTGCCCTCAGGGTTAAGGACCTGCCCACATTCCCCTGTCTAAAGTTTATGAAAGGCCATGGGCACACAGTAGCAATGAACTTAAAAACCCCAAATTACATTATTTCCAACTTCAGTCTCCACGTTTACTGGTGCCTGGAAGGCTGAGCGTTGTGTGTGTGATCACCCCAGCTAATTGATTATCCCCTGTTAATTGATTCTGTCAGAGACCAGTGTGCTATTCCTGCCTTGTGCAGTCCTGTGTCTCCAGTCACAGGGATTTGCTCGATCAGTAGTCTCAGGAGTGAATATTTATTTTTTTAGACCTTTGATTATGGTTAGTTTTGCAGCCTTCCAGGTAATTCCTGCAGCCTAATGAATGCCTTTGGGAACAGCAGGGTGGTAACACAAGGTGGGAGCTGTGGGAAGGGCACAGGGCAGGCGAGGATCCAGGCTCTGCTGCTTTTCCTCCTTGCAGAGGAAATCCCTTGGAATTCCCTCGAAGCAAATCACCAGGAATTTAGGGGAACTGACAGTGTGCACAATGCAGTGGTCATTTTTAAAAATTCATTTTTAATGCAATTTGTTTTACATTTTGTGAAGGAAAATCAGAAGCAAAGCTATGCAAGAGCAGAGGATATTTAGGGCATTTGAAGCCTTTCCCTGCAGGAGGCTGTGAAGGATCCCAGCTGGATCCCTGGAAATGGGGCTGAGCACGCAGGGCTGGGAGGTGCTGGCTGCTGCAGGTTGCTGTGCCTTGGCTCTGCAGTCAGGGCTGCTCTTGGGGATTGTTTTGTCACTGTGCTGAGCTTAGAAAGACTTGTAATGATGAAATAAACGTATGGGAGAGAAGCAGCATAAAAGTCCTGGGTTTAATAGCAACATAAAATACTGTTTTATGTGGAATAAAATATTGGAGCTTGAGGAGCCTGTCCATGGAGTGATGTGTGGCTGGAAAGGCTCCAGCTCAGGCTCTGTGCAGTGACAGGGGCCTTGGCCCCACATTGCTGTGCTCTCTGCTCCCATGCCAGTGAGGTGAACAGAGAAGGTTCCAGCAATGCAATTTCAGCCCCATTTTGGCTTAGTATTGCTTTTATTTCCTTTCTTCATTTTGCATCTACTGATGCTGCTGCTGCTCGTGCATCTCCCAGGCAAATGTTCCCTTAAATATTTCATGGCAGCCTGGCTGTGAGTGTGGATTTTGTGCCAGGTTTAACATAAAGTCTAAGCAGGAGCTTGTGGAGATGCAGCTCCTCACTGTGCTGCATCTTCCTGGGCTCTGCTGGGGGAGGAAACTGCATTTCCCAGCACTGCCACGCCAAGGCTCTGAAAGCTGCCTCCAAGAAACCCTAAACGCATTAAATTTGCAAACCCCAGCACTTACCTGCAGCAATTAGGGAATGGGGTGTCTGGTAATCTCTAATGCCCCTCTGCAGCTACTGCATAAAGAAGTGGGTGTTTATTTTGCTCACATGCAGGTTTTTAATGGCAGGAGTGAAGGAGGTAAGAGATGAGTCTGTGCTATGGACTCTGTAAATTAGCAGTGAGCACAAATATTAAAAAAGGCACCATCTGCCATATAATCCATTTGCCACCTGTTCCCTGGCTCTCAGCATTATTTAAGGGTTTAAATGTGGTGGTTTAGGCTGCCACGGAGCAGCTGGGAAGTGTCTGAGCCTTTTTCCTCTCAGCACCCTAATGCTGTGTGTCAGGGCCAGCTCTCGGTGCCAGCTTTGTGTCCGAGCTCTGTCCCGTGTCTGTCAGTCCCTCCTTAGCAGGGGCTGCTGACTGAGCCAGGCTTCAGAGCACAGTCAGAGATGGTTCACGGGCTGGGGAGGAAGCTGCTCCTCCTCCCAGCAGAGCCAGAGACTGTCCCAGGGCAGCCACGGAGCCTGGGAAGGGCTCAGTGCTGGGGGAAGGCACCGGGGCCCTGGAGTTATTCCCATTGAACCCTTGAGCTCAGCCTAAGGTCCCCAGGGGATCCCATAACCCCAGGATGGATTGGTCTGGAGGGACCTCAGAGCCCACCCAGTGCCACCCTGCCATGGCAGGGACACCTTGCCCTGTCCCAGCTGCTCCCAGCCCCAGTGCCCAGCCTGGCCTGGATGTCCAGCATTTCCCCAGATGTTTCCAACCTCTTCCCTCCCAGTTCATTACTGGGAGGGCTGGGCTGAGCCACTTGTCCGACCTCTGTGCAAGCTGCAAACCCTTTCCTTCCTTCTGTTAATGGGGTTAATTAACAGCTGCAATCCAGGGAGTCAGTGCCTGGCAAGCCCCTGCAGCTCTGGGCACTGGGGTGGTCCCTGCTGGGCTCACTCCCATCCTCTGGGGATCTGCTCTGTGGGAATTCTCCTTGTGCAGCTCTCACTTCAGGTTAGTCCAGCCCTCCTCTGCACTGGAATCCCAAAGCATTAGGTGAGCAAAACCGAGCAATTTTGGGGGAGCTGCCAATGCCCCAGGCAGGACTGTGGTGTCCCTCTCCTGGAGAGCTCCCAGCCTTGCTGGGTGTCCCCGTGTGTGGCACTGGGACAGGCTGGCCTGGCAGTGCTGAGCAGCTCCAACGAGCTGAGCTCGCTGTAAATGATGTGCCCAGCTCTAATGCTGCCTAACGAAGCAAGTAAATGAATGTTTATAGTTATTAAAGTGATCGCTTCCTACCCGGGCTAATATTCAGCACGAGATCACGTTTTGGGTCCCTGTCTGTGTTGGCACACCGGAGGGAAGGGGAATGCCCAGAACCCCTTGAAATGGCACCAGTCCCCCCTCCCTGCACAGTGAGTCCCTGCTGCAGGCTGGAGCTGCCCAGTTAGGGCTCTGGAAGAGATGGGATGATGGCTCTCCGTGTGGAAATTCAGCTCTTCTGGGTTAGCAAGGCAGAGTGCAGGAGGAGGGCGGGCTGGGTGAGCTCAGGTGAGCTCTGTGCTATTGCACATTTTTGCACCACCCATGCTGAAAGCCAGTCATGGGAGTTTATTGGTGCAGATCCACGGATGGGCCTGACTGGGTTTGTGTGCACTTTGTACAAATGGGGATTCCCAAGGCGTTGGATACCTGGGGAGCAGGGCCAGCCCCTGAGGGTCAGGCTGGACATCAGGCAAAGGCCACAGCTCAGCCCTGTTTAGGCCAGGCTCATGGTTAAGCAGCTGCTTCCATGGTGTGCTCCAGAAGAGGCTCTCAGTGCCCGGGATGTAATAGCAAGGTATTGACAAAAGGAAAAATATCAATACTCCAGTGGCAGTTACAAAAGACAAACAGCCCAAATCCTCTCAGTCGTGCCCAGCTCTTGGTAAATGTCATCAAAGTCAGAGTTAATTTACTGTGTCTGTAAGTGCTTGTTAAAACACTGAGCTGGGTTTTTCTGGGAGCACTCGGTGCTGTGCAGTGTTTAAATCAGGTTTCACTCCCAGGAGCAGCAGCTCCTCTGCTCAGAGCCCTGCCAGGTGGGTTTCCCCAGCCAGGTGTGAGCTGGGGCTGCCACCTCTGCTGGGACTCAGAGTTTGTCACTGAGACAGGAGTTTGTCATTTTCCCTGGGTCCCTCTGAGGAGCTTGGGCTGCACTGGGCAGGTTGGGCTCATTTTCTTTCTGTTACAGACTCAAATTAATTGAGATTTGTGTAGCTTAAAAAGCCCTCACTAAACTGGATGTATTTCTTGTAAATGGAGCAGAAGTCTGAGAAGGAAAACTCAAACTGAGTGAAAGAAAGGAATAAGCCCTGGAAGGATAATGGGATCATTCCAAGAGGAGTCCTTGCTTGTCCCTCTCCAGGAGAAGGTGAATGAAAGAGAATTCCTGTGAGAATTCCCTGAGTTTTAAATCAGAGCTGAGGGAACACCTTGTTTTGGTGGCTGCTGTGTCCTGGAATTTATTTCTGCAATGGAAGCATTAGGAACTCTGCAGGTGTGGCCAAGGCTTAGTGGAGTGGTGCTGGGGTGCAAAATAATTCCCAGGGGATGTTCAGGCCCAGCTTTTGTGTGCTGCTTGGGGGGGCCCAGCAGGAATATTGGGGGACTTGGAGAGGGAAACAAGGCAGCAAATCCTGCTGAGGTCCCTGTAAGAGATGGGATGTTGCTTTGTGTGCTTTTGTCTTGCTTATTAGTGAGAAAAAAAAAAAAAGGCATTTTTAGAAATTATTTGTTTTGTGTTCAGCCAACTTTGTTATTCAGCTATCTGGGGACTGCTTTTGATGCTGTAAAATGAAGCCACAGAGTGGATTTCAACTAATATATTCCCAATGTTTGGCCTGAATCAGGGCTGGATGTGGGGTAAACTCAGTGCAGAACTAAACCTGACGGAGGAAGGAATTCCACAATCCCAGTGGAGTCACCTCCACTTTCAGGATCTGCAGCTGCAGGGTCCTGTACCTCCTGCTGTAATTCTCAGCATGGCGTGCTGGCCAAGGGGACAATCTCAGCATTCCCTGGAACACAGGGGGACCCTGGAATGCTCCAGACATTCTGTCCAGTGGGACTGAGAGCTGAGCAAAGCCTGTGCCACAAAACATCCTTTGAATAATTCAGATTGCTGCTACACTTCATCTGGAAACGAAATTTAATATAGAAATACCTGACTGGGAGTTTATTATGGAGGAATAGAAATTCCAGGGCACCATGGCACGACGTGGGGGCTGAAAGCTCAGGGTTTGTATTATTATTATTATTATTATTATTGTTATTATTATTGTTCCTCCAATCAAGCAGCTATTCCTGTTCAGCCCTTGGATGGTGGGAACCAAGTCCACAGGGATTTTCCTGGTGTTTGTAGCCAGTTTTTCTTTGGAGCTGTGGATGTTTCCTGGGTGACTCCCCCGTTCCTCAGTCAGCCCCCACTAAAGTGAAAAGAAATGTAACGAGGTAAAATGAATCTTGCTTCTTGGTCAGAATATAAATAAGGGAAATTAATGACATTTCCCGATTTTAAGTGTGCCATAGGAGCTTCCCCAGAGTGCTGGCTGGAATTGCATGGATTTTATTGCACTTGCAGCTCTGCTGGCACACGCAGGACGTGGGGATGGTGGAAGGGGAAGAGGAGAAGGACCTGGGGGTGCTGGTGGCTGCCCCAGCCCTGGCAGTGCCCAAGGCCAGCTGGGAGCAGCCTGGCACAGGGGAAGGTGTCCCAGGGATGGGCTTTAAGGTCTTTCCAAAACAAACCAGGCTGGGATTCTGTCACGCCCAGAAAATCCCTCCTGGAACCCCTGTTCCACACTGAGTTCCCTCTGTGGTGGCAAGAACCTGGGACCTTAAACCTGACTCAGAAACCACCACAAAAATGCAGCACGTTCCTGGTTTCTACCTGGCTGGGTGCAAAATTCCAAACCTAATTTCTGACTCAGCTCCTCCCAGAAATGAGTGCTTGAAGATTTCACTCCAGAGCACAAAGGACTGGCTCATGCAGAAATAATTACTGTGCTATGATGGGGGCAAGGGGAGGTTCTGAGGGTCTGATGCTGCATAATTCAGTGCATTCTCTCAGAATTGCATCCCGTCCAGAGAGGAGATGGAAATTTGCTGCTGGAGTTTGTGTGAGGCTGGAAAAGAATCAGAAAAGTTTGGGAAATGGGGCTGGATGGAGCAGTGGGAAGGGCTGTGGGAGATGAAGGGCGTGGGGTGATCATCACCATCCTCACCACCACCATCATCCCCTCCTCTCCTGCTGGGGGCAGAGGCTCCCTCGGGTGCAGGCTGGTGCCACCTCCCCTCCCTGGCCTTGGCACAGCTCTGTCACAGCCCAGGAGACCCCCAGTCCCTGCCAGCCCTGCCCAGCCACGCTCAGCACCAATCCCTGCTGTGCCTTTCCTCACCTCCAGCCTTATTTCCCAATTTTCTGTGATGGCTCCATGAATAATTCAAGAGCAGTCTTTTATCCGGGCTGGCTGCCACCTCCCCTTGTGCAGGGAGGTCACCGGGTCAGGAGCTGCTGCTCTCAGAAACGGCCCAAAAATCCAATACAAGCTTTTTTCCCCCAATTTGGAGACTTCATTGAGATGTGTAATGCAGCAGGAGCTGCAGGGCAGATCTCAGTGCAGTTTTACACTCAGGAACCACGGCTGGAAAATCCCCAGTGACTGCTCTGAGCCGTGGCTCTGTCCTGTCTGGGATGTCCTGGAGAGGGAATGGCACAGCCGTGCCTGGGGTAACGGGAGCTGGGATCCTCTGAGGGAGATGGCAGAAAAATTCAGATTGTTGAGGCTTTCAGAAGTCCAGCCTCTTCCCACCCCTGGTGGCACCTCGGGGACGTGATGGGCTCTGTCCTGCCGAGGAGGATTTCTCCCTGCTGGAGACTTTTCTTCATTTTCCCTCTCCCTTTCTGTCTTTTCTTGTGCCTTTGGCCTCTCCAGCCCAGTTCAGCTGGGGAAGGTTTCAGTGTTTTGTGTTTCAGTACTGGTTCACAGTGTGTAAAATGTCACTGGCATTGTCACTTGGGAACGGGATCTCTCAGGTTTCTCAGGAGAGATTTGTCTCGTTTTTGGGCACAGTTCTGCCAAGGTTTCTTTTTAATGAGTAAAGCCAGCTCGATGCCTCATTCTCAGGGCAGGATTTTGAAAACTGGGGGAATGTTCACTAGAGAGGTGTTGATGCAGGAGGAGCAGCAGATGTGAGATGATAAATGGTGGTCACTGGTTTGTCCTGGGCAGTGATGGATCCCATGGCAGCAGTGCCACTCCCACCTTGCCAGAGCAGCTCAGTGACTCAGAGCAGCTTGTCATAATTCCAAATAATCCCAGGAGTGTCCCTAAAGGAGTGCTTTGTGCTTCCCAGTCTGAATTCTGGTGCCTTTTGCTATCCAGCCCCCGTTTCACAGTCCCTCCCTGCTGTTCCCTGGGCAGCAGAGCAGCAAGGCTCTCACAGCTCAGCTCCATCGCGGGGCAGTTGGGAATGAGTGAGTAAAGGGGAGTTTTACCCTGGGATCACAGAGCATCCTGAGCTGGAGGGGACCCACAAGGGTCCAGCCCAGCTCCTGGCCTGGCACAGGCACCCCAGCAGTGCCCCCACGCCTGAGAGCCTTGTCCAAACACTCCCTGGCTGTTCATCTTCCAAAACAGAAGCAGGGAGAGAAAGCTTGCAGCAGGAGCTGTATTTCCAGCCTGAGGCTGTGGGATCTGAGCCCGGCAGAGTCTGGAGCAGGGCTCAGCTCAGCAGTCACCCAGGGACACGAGCTGAGCCTGCCAGGATTTGCATCATTTGCTTTTCCAAGCAAGGCTTGAATGGGGTTTAATAATCCTGCTATTTTTGTTATTAAACGTGTCGGGTTCAATTCCGTCATGGTGAGTCCTGCTCCTACAGCTCCTGTGATGGGAAATCTCATTCAAAGGTGGGAAATGCTTTCTGTTAGCTTCTGCTGGTCACAGAGTTCTTGTTTTAGTTGGAACTTCTATTTTCCAGTTAAAGCCCATGTTGGGATTTGGCACAAAGGGGGGAATTCCTGCCTGGCATCACGAGGGCAGCACCAGAGCAGGTCAGGGCTGGGCAAAGGGTTTGTTGGGATGGGCACGGGGGCTTGAACAGCCGTCCCCCCCAAAAGAGAAGAGATGGGGATGACAGACACTGTCCAGCGTGGTTCCTCTGAGGAATTTTTCAGTGGGACTGCCCAGGTTTCCCAGTGCTGCAGCAGGGTGACCGGAGCCCTGGCTGCCCAGGATTGTCCCTGCGTGCTGGCAGGGAGGAGCAGGCACTCCACAGGGCTTTGGGGGACATTTCATGCCCCTGAACCCAGCAGGTCTGGGGTGTGGGGCCCTGCTGCTGCTGTCACTGTCACGGAATCACTGAATAATTTGTTTCTGAGGGGACCATCAAAGGTCATCCTGTCCCACCCCTGCAGTGTCCCCCTCCCTCAGGGCAGCAGCGTTTCCCTGGCTGGTTCTGACAGGTGATATTTCAAACACCAATGGTAGAGGACAGAGCTGTAAGAAATGGCTGAATGTGACACTCCAGCTTCTAGGGGGGGTTGATTTGCTTGGATTTCACTTTGCTTTTGAAGCCGCTGTGCCTTCCCTCATTTCTCTGCTTGTTTGGTGCAAATTGCAAAAAGCCAGGTTGTTAAAAGAGGAGAAAGCGGAGGGAAATGTTCCCCCAGCACAGCTCATTGCAGAAGGTGCTGATTGCCACTTAGCCCTGACTCTGCAGATTTTCTGGAATTCTTGCTGACTTCCTATCTCCCGTCTTCCCTTCCCGCTCCAATAAGCAATTTACTCCAGCATTCACCAGTTCCTAAAGTGGTTATGGCAATGCATATTGAAATGGAAGCTCCAAATTATCCCGCAGAAACAAAAGTGCAGCTCCTGCTCGTGCTGGGGAGGGTGCGGGGTCAGGCCCGGAGCCAGCAGGAGCTGGGGTCTGCTGGAGAGCCACAGTCATGGAATGGCTGGCTTGGGAAGACCTTAAATCCCATCCAGTGCCCGGGGCAGGATTCCTCCCCCTGTCCCAGGGTGCCCCAGCCCTGCCCAGCCTGGCCTTGGGCACTGCCAGGGTGGGAAGTGTCCTAGGGAGCAGACGGGTGATGTCTCTCCGTGTTTTTGTTCTGCTGTACGCTGATTGATCTGTGCATGAATCTCTCTCCAGCTGCAGTCCTGTGCCTCGTGCTTTATTTTTGCATTTCACCTAAGACATAAGACCCTTCACTAATTTTCTGACCTCCTTCCAGGGCAATTTATTCATCTGATGAGATCCAGTGGGGTGACTTGGCTTTTTCACCATCAATTTTAAACTAGAAAAACTAAAACATTTCTGTGCCAAAGTCCTGCTTCTCCCAGTCCCTGTGATGGCCTCGAGTCCCCTGTGCCCGTGCCAGGCTGTGCCATCCCTGCTGAGAGCTCTGCCCTTCCAGGGACAAACGTCCCTGCTGGTGTCACCCTCACCTCCCAGCTCGGGGTCATTCCCCTCTGCTCCACCCCAGGCCATGAATGGATTCTTTTTGTTACTTTGCAGTGCAGCAGAAAAGGAGCTCTCCAGCAGGAATTTCCATATCCTTTCTTCAGCTGAAAGATGGGGAAACCCAAACAAACACACAGCACAGGACAGACGGACGAAGGCGTGCAGAGCACGTGGGGTCATTCTGCCAAAACCAGAGGTGCTGCCAACGTTTCAAGGGTTCTTTCTGTTTGGGCAGGAGACCAGAAAAGCCTGATTTATAAAATTCTCCCCCTTTTTCCTCCATGCTGGCAGAAGTGGCCCATGGCTGTAGGGGACTCGCCATCCCTGGCAGGGTCCCAGGCCAGGCTGGACACGGAGCACCTGGGGCGGTGGGAGGTGTCCCTGGGTGCCACTGGAGGGGGTTTAAGGTCCC
>VWZV01010849.1:2419-26502 GCA_013397155.1 Irena cyanogastra | reverse complement strand
GACTTGCGCAATTCGCTACCGGCCCCACGACAGGCAGCAGCCTTGGATGGACGCTCAGGGAAGAGAAGAATGAAGTCAAGCTCTTACCCAGGACCCTTAGTACAGGTTTGCCCCCTCCAGAGCTGATCCTGGAGCAACTGGCCAAATCCCAAGGTAGTCACAGACTGTCAGAGGGAGGACAATGTGGGATGAGAGCCCAACCACACTTGGCAGTGAGTTATTGTCACATGTTGGAGGGAACATGTGGTGGCCTTTTCCCTGCCTACTCCCTGCAGGCCAACAACTCTGTTCTGTTAATTTCTGTGGGAATTGTGATGAGTAGGTGAAAATGTCCTCTGAATTGGTATTTCAGGCAGAAAAGATTAATTTACGTATTTTTGATAATTGGTGATGCATTTCTTAATTTGATTTCTTTTGGATGATTTCCTATATACCCACACATAGGCAAAATAAAGGACAAAAATGTTTTCGGCTGCTCTATTTCATATATATTAGTAGTATGGTTGGTGGGTTGGTTTTTTTTTTTTGCCAAATACATAAGAACTGCTAAAACTTACCAAACAGACTCCGTTTGAAACTGAAATTTCTTTTATAGTCCTGGGAAAAATATACCACAGGCACTAACAGTACTACTTGCCCCTAGACCACACCAGTAAATCTTGACATCAGCCTTTATTTAAAGAGAGAACCACACCTCAGTTATCCTTCCCTTTGTTTTGCTTCTGGAGATGAACTGCCTGGTATTATGGTGACAAAGCTGTCTGTCCATTTGTAACCCTCTTGGGTCAGCTTGGTGATGTTGTCAAACTTGGGTGCTGATGTATGGGAAACCACTGTAGGGGAATACCTGAGTATTTTTTTGGGCCATTCTTTCTGCTGCTGACATAAATATGCTCAGCTCTTGCAAACCTGTTTGTCCCTGAAGATTCTCATCTTGCTATGAAACAGCATCTCTCAGGGCTGCAGTAGTTACATTGGAGGTCAAATTTCAGTAAGGAACCAGCCAAAAATGTTAAATTTAAAAACTTTGTAGGCATTTAGTTTTAGTTCTCACTGTTAGAATTTCCTTTAGTACTTGTTTAAAACAAGTTCCTATCTTTGCTCAGTCCCTATTATTTCCCTTCCTTCTCCAGTACAAAAACAATCTGTATATTGGGCAAAACTTTTTCAGGTAGCCATTGTACCCAGAGTTTGGGAAATCTAAACAAGACACTTCAGTTTTACGACCCGCCTCATTATACTGGTTTCAAAAATAATTAAAAATTTCAGTTTGAGCTCTGAGTTGAATATGACAAAGGAGCAGAGATAAGCCTAGAAAAAATAGCTCTAATAAAAATGCAGGATTAATAAAATCACTGTGGAATTTACATTGGAAAAACAAAGACACTGTCAGAAAAGCAGCTTGATGGGAAAATATTGGTTCACCTGAAAATATAGTCTCAAAGCTCCCTGTTTGTTTACTTTCTGGTATTCATTTTTAGCTATCAAATTAAAATTAAGTCTAAACAATGTCATTGTGCCACATAAACTGTATCTGTCACAACTCTGGACCTGCTCACTCTTGTCAGACACTCACACCAGGACAGTTCCATAGCCCAGGCCTTTGACAAGAAATATTCCATCAGGAAAATCTGCTATGCAACTAACCTGAGCAGCTCCCTTCAGCCCTTCCAGTTTTATGATTTTCTTTTTCTTGGATGCACCACTAAATTTCTGAAGGTCTCACCACAGAAGTTCACCATTGTTTTTGGAGGAATGATTTCAGACCAAAATCCATTTATCTCAGTATCATAGAATCAGTTTGAATAACCAGTATAGTCACTTCTTAACGATGGGACTTGCTTCTTCCTTTCTTTTTTCATTCTCAAAGAGGCACTTTTTTTTTCCCTTAGTAGACTTTGGATCTGAGCCAATGATGTTCTCCTGGTCATTTGACAGGGAAAGTGCTTTAAATTTCCTAAGGAGTTACTAGTGTTAATTTGGTCTCTTCCTGATAACGTCTCTGAATTCTCCAACTGTCCTGGCTCTCCACCCTTTCATTCTTTGCTTGTTGCAGTTATAGAAGCACGACAGTGGTAAGGAGGCTGTGAAGCAGATGGAAAACCTGCACAGGACCTGGAATGCTTGTGCCATGCTGGACAGGACTAATAAAGGAAAACAACAACCTCCTTCTCTCCTTGTGTGCATGAGTGTTGCAAATTGCTTAAAGAATCACCAGCAAAGGTATCAGTAAAAACAAGTTAATTATAAAAGCAATAGCATGACAAAGTTCATTGGCAAGGTTCACTCTCCTACTTACTAGATGGTTAAGCACAGTGAGGAAAAGCAGCAAGAAGAAATCCAGAGTCAATCAATCCAAACCAAAATGAACCAAAGCAAAGCCAAAACCATCTTTGCAGAGACAGGGGAAAGGGGGGAGGTACAGGAAGAGAGTAAAGGATTCATATATGATTTACAGTAACACAACAGTAACTTATCTAAAGGCCTAACTTACTTACAAATCTAAAGTACTTAAGAATCCAGGAGAGCAGCATTTTCCCCACATTGGCTATAGCATATACACACTTGTATGCACACAAACACTGTGGTCCAGAAGAGTTCAAAGGGTATCATTTTGAACTGCTGTTTATAGGGCCACAAGAGAGTAGGTTCTAGTCATAACGAAGTTTCATCCCGGCCACACTTTGGGTTGGCATCCTTTATTTGAAAGTTTGAAAACAAAAGGGTCATTCCACTTGGGTTGTTACTCAGGCAAAAAAAGTTTCTAAGGCTGTCCTTTAAACAAAAAACGAGGGCAGGAGGTTGTTAAGGGCTGGAGCAGAAGGAGTTTCTGATAAGGTCAAGAGGAGCTCTTTGCAGGTACTGTTCGTCATAGGCTGAACAGTAGGAGGAGGGATGCACCACCACACCTCTCACTCATGAAAACCACTCAACAAAATTGTCACACATGTCAGATTTGTAGTGTGCACCTGGGCAGGAGCACACCAACACTTGGGACATATGTTCAACTGCACTACTCATGGGCTGAGGGGTAGCTCTTATCCTGTGGTCCATGGGGTCCATCTCCATCAGAACCTATATTCTCCCAAACCTCCCCTGGTTTATATGCACACACAGACCTACACATTCCTGTTTATGTCTCCATCAACTGAAGAGGAGCAGAGACACTGCTGAGCCTTGTGAGCTTCCCTTGGTGCAGGCAATGGTGAGGATGCCAGCACAGTGCTCACCAGGGGAAGGACGATGGCCCTGACACCATCTGTGCCACGCAGAAAGTTCTGCTGACCCCAAGGGAAGCTGGCAGATCAAGTCTGGAGGTTGCTCCCTCCCTTTGACAATGTCAGAGCAGGTTCAGGAGAAGCTTTTCAAAGTCTGCTCCACTTACACTGTTTTTGTTTTTCCCCTAACCTCCTTCTGAACTCTTGGATAAAAAGCTGTGAACTAAAGTTTGATTTTTTTTCCCAAAAGACTTTCATTCTACAGGAAATAACTCTTTTCTACAGAAAGAATAAATACATGAACTAAAACTTAAAAATGCTCATGTATCAAAAGAGAGAGTATGAAGGGGGCACAAGGAATTTATTTTCTGAATGGATTTGCTCATCCTGAATAAAAGCTGGCATCTTTTAATAGACTGAATTTTCTTTTCTGGCAAACAGTCCAGCTAAACTGACAAGCTTCTGAGTCCAGCCTCCTAAACAAACAGCCCCGTCTCTGTCTTGCAGAAACATTGCAGCTATTATAAATACTGCAAATGGAAAAACAATCTGCAGGAAGGGGAGCTGGCGGGCTCCAGGAAGAAGGAGGAGCTGGCATGTGCAGTTCGATTCACAGGAAAGGGTCCTTTTGTGATAAAAATTAAGTAGTTCAAGTGTTTGTGTTCACTCCTGCCTCTGAATGAACTGCTTCCAGAAAATATTTTGTTATTAAGATGATCTAGGACAAAAAAAATTAGATTATCGACACCTTTTATATGAGGTCAACTGTAAATCTGTGCTTTATGTGACAATGCCTATTTGACTTGACAGAAATGCTTTTTCTTGGATTTGAGACAGTTCAGAGGCTGGCGATAACCCTTAGCTTGTCCTTTAGAAGTAAGAGCTCTCCTACAAACCATTCTGGATTAGCACACCCTTTTTCCTCTATATTTCTGAGCCAAAAGATCTCTCCGGCTCCAACGTGTAAGAGAAACAGTGTTAGTTCTTTTAACTGTAGTCTGCTCTGAGTGATTTAGAGAGCCACTAGTGCACCAGCCACCACCCCTAGAGCAGACCACATGCCAGTGCTCTGTGAGATCTCTGCAAGGAAACCTGGACATGTCTAAAAGCAACTGTACTCTTGCCCTAGCCCTGTGCAGGTCTTGAAAAGTAGCACCCACACAGTCACACAACAATTTTTTTTTTAATGTTTTCATTAGATTGGTCCATTTTTGCCTCTTGCCCTCAGCTCTGAGATTTTATCGTGTACTAAAACCAATACGAAAGAATAGTAACACTTATCTATGTTTTCTTTTCTTTCTGTATTTTTTGCAATTCCTTAAGCTTTGGGGCAGTTGGAAGAGGACAGCCACAGTGCAGTACGATGCTGAACCTCTCCTCCTCCCCCAGCTGGTCAGAGTCTGCACAGGCTGACCCCTGGGATCCCAGGCTTAGGGACCATCACACTTCCCAAGGGTCTGTGCTGATACTGCCCACCATCTTAGTTTCACCTCCTGAGTTCTCAAGTCCTCTCCAGAAATCTTGAGGCTTATTCCCCAAGGAGGAATCACCAAGCAGACCTAAGTTCCACAGGTGCTCAAAGCACTAGTGTTGTTCAGCATATCTGAACCCAGGCATGGCAAAATTAGTAATTCATCCTTTCACCTTTGCATATTCTATTTCCCCACTTTTTCTGCTGTGTTTTTACTTTCTTAGTTGCTATTTTGATGCAATAGTGAAAAAAGATGCGTACCAAAAGTGGGGTAAGGATTATATACAAAAAAGAAAGATGGCAGATAGGATGTAAGATGAAAAAGTCTGAGGTGTAGTCCCGAAGAAAAGTCAGAGCAATGAAGACCAGAGAATTTTATAATATAAATAGGAAAAATTTCTATTTATATTCAAATGGGTTGTGCCCTCATAGCATAAAGATATGCAAGAACATGAATTTTGCTTTATTGAACAAAATTCTGTCTGTGAAATTGGCTCCTAGCAGGTCCTTTTCAGAAAAGTGTAAACATGCCCCACTAGGCCCAGGCTTTCCTCTGCTGTAACCTCAGGGCACTAGGATGTCATTTGACCCTAAAGGCCACAGCTCTCTCCACCCTTACTCCATTGACCTGGCTGTCCTGGCTGTCCCTGCAGCCCATGCTACACTCTGGCACCCCATACTTGCAACTCTTTCCTTGTTAGGAAAAGGCACTCCCTATATCCTATGACTGTTTGAACGTTGCCCGCACTTCAGAAAATTGTTTGACTCACAAACACCTCTATGACAGAGAAAAAAACCTTTGGAAATATTTTTTTCACAGGCCCAGCACTGAGCAATAGTAGCAAGTAAGATGATGAGCTCATTTCACATAAGCCTTAGAATAGTTATGAGAAGCAAGTAATTATTTTCTCCAGTACATTAAACAGGTGACTAGAAGATTGGCAATCCATTAACAGAATAACACACAATAGCCTTCTGTGGAAGAACATTTAATTTTTATCTTTCCTGGTTTGCAAACCAAAACTTTATAAAATGCTTTTCAAACTTCAATTCTCTCTTTTAAGTTCTCATTTCTGTAATCTCTACAGTGATATAAATATTGGTCTGCAAAGAAGTATTCAAGTAGCTAAATCGACAGAGGAGCAAAATTAAAAATTTGCTTCTTCCTTTAACTCTTATACGTTCTATGATAGGGCTATCCATCACAAGTGAGCTATCTCAGGATTGATCACAAGTCTGGCACAATGTAATTACTGAACCAAAAGCATTGTATTATATAGCATGAAATGAAATAGCAACTTTGCCTTCCACATCATGAACCTGTTGACTAATGATGGAGTGTTGCAATTAGAAAGTATGGAAGTAACAAGACAAGGTATTTCACAGTCTACTAATGTACAGAATAAAACTACAGACAGAGTGAAGCAGGGAAATTAAAACCAATAAAACTGGAACAGAAAATAACAATGGCATTCTTAATAAACTGTAAAAGGAGAGGATGGAAGTGTCTTCTAAAGCAGGTCAATTTTAAAAGGATTATGCACAGCGTCTGAAAAGGGCTTCTTTGGGTCTTGTGTCAGTGGACCTATTTTTTTCCCTAGTATGTTTTGTGATGGCTGAGAACTTTTGCATTCATTGGCATCATGTGACCTAGCATCAGGTGATTTTGCTTTAAGAGACTAGAGAGGAAAATCCAACGAAGGTGTGGGCAAGAGCTCCCATTGCCTAGAGCTCCCTCCCCGATTCCCATCTAAAAGATTAAGTACTACAAGTTGCCCCAAGCCCATACTAAAGGCATTCTTCACTCCTTGTACTTGCTTGAAGCGTGCATCTTCAAATAAGCTGATTATCTGGAAACAAAAAAACAGGTCAGAATTTGTTAAAAAATGCAATAATTTTTCTTTTCTTATCTTTTTTCTTTACTTTTTTTTAAAAATTTGGATGAAAATCTTCCCATAGTCCTAACGTCAACTACAAGCATTTTGAGCCCTTGATGCAAAACAAACCAATTAACCTACAGAATAATCCAGCCTACTTACATTTCATCTTAATGTTAGCTGCAAACTTCAACAGTGCCTGAGTGATGCAAGTATTCAGACACAGAAAGAATATGAAAAAGAGAAAGAAAAGAGAAAAAAGGAAAAGGAAAAATAGAAAAGAAAAAAGAGAAAAGAGATAAAAGAAAAAAAAGGTGAACACTTTTGCATGTGGTGACATTTTCTGACACAGTCTGGCTTAAATTCACTAATTAATTTCAGCAACAACAGAGAAAAATTAGTCTTTCCTCCTCCCTCTTCTCCCACCTATCACTTCTGCCAAGGCCCTTGACTGACAGAGAGTAGGATTTTTGAGGGTATTTTTGTGTTTGTAAAATATCAGCCCTAGGTCAGACTCCAACTCCTTGGAACACTCCATGTCTTTCTGCAGGGAGCTTTTGGGGGCGAACAAACTGGAGAGGATACTCATCACTGATGTTCTTTTGTTTTCTGTTCATTGCATGAACAGTTCTGTGAAAAGGTGGAGAAATATAAATTACCGGCTTCTGTTCCCACTTGCAAGAGGGATTTTTCAAAATTCTTATTCTCCTGGCTGATAATTCCCTGGTTAGTAAAAACTCCTTGAGGTGATGAGGATACAAATGCTTATGAAATCCTAACCATCTCTTGTTTATCTTAATAAACTAATATTTTATACCTTGTGTACGTTGCTTGCAGCATCTCTTTATGCACAATGAAAATTGCTCAAAATGTCCTACAAAAAACACAAGACCACTGACTCAAGGAAAGGAAGTTTTTGAATCCTCCTGTGCTTTGTCAGCTGTGTCCTGTTGGGACACTGTTCATCCTGGGCTGTTCCTGGGGACTGCATTTACAACCTTTACCCCATGATCAATGTTGGTAGAACAGTGAGTTCATGTGTCCTAAATTGGGTGACATTTACAGAGTCGAAATCTTGACCTTAGGCTTCACCATAAGGATCACAGGTTGGTAAATCAAGCAATTAAAGTTTAAGAGATTGCAGATTAGTATTTAAATATATGATATTTTAATTCAAATTACCATCAAATGATTGTATTTTCATTATGGAAAAAGCAAGCTATAAAACAGATGTATTACACTCTGTAACTTTCTCTAAATTTGATGTTGAAACTGTATTTTCAATTATTTATCTCAACACTTAATTTCATCATTCAGTATTTTCCAAGACGTTTTCTATAACCAAAAGATGCATTGTTTCCCTAGGAGGCCAAATAGTTGCTAGGAAAACAATTGCTTACATACAGCTCTATTAACATTTGGAAAAGTGTTCAAATTTCTGAAACAATTAAGAATTCAGAGATGGTTCAGATTTATCTACCTATTTTTCCCTAAAACCTTTAATGCTCTTGGGGTACAATTCTGAAGACATTCAATGTAAAATACAAATCATTATCCTAACAGATAAATGGAATAATTCATGAAGACAGAGGTGCTGGGATCAAGCAGCAGCTCAACTACCTGTCAAAACAGGAGCCAGAATCCACATCTGCTCCTTCCTGGCCAGACACATCTTCCAGATACGATTGTAGGAATGTTCTCTCTCTCCTGGTTTGGTCCTTCTGGTCCACCTTGCAGAGCTGGCTATGTTTCCCCTTATTCCTACTCTTAGACAGCTAAAAGTCTAGGGGAAGAAAAAAAAAAAAAAAAAAAAAAGGAAGTCTAGAAACCGCAAGGCACAGCAATGATAAAATCCATGCTATCTTGGTCAATGCCTATGCACTAGACACCTGAGTAATGCCGTGAATTCTGCTCCTTTCATGCTTTAAAAGGGAAAGATAACAATTTTCTCCAAATCACAGAAAGCTGCTTTTAATACCAATTTACATGATGCATATCAGGGAGCTGCCAATTTGTCCCTTTATTTTGGTGTATTGGATTTGTGAGGTAATGTCTTGGTAGCAGGAGGGGCTACAGGGGTGGTTTCCGAGAGGAGCTGCCGGAAATCGTCCACATGTCCAAAAGACCCACCCCAGCCATGGCCAAGTCCATCAGTGATGGTGCTAGTGACACTAAGATAACGTATTTAACAGGGGGAAAATGCACAGAAGCACATGCAGCCAGAGAAGAATGACAATATCCAAGCAAAAAAGCCCCACACACCAAGGTCAGTGCAGAACGGGCAGGAGGCGCCCTAGGTGCTGGAGCTGAGGTTCCCCTGGTGCCATGGTGCAGACCATAGCAAGGCAGCTGTGCTCCTGCAACCCATAGGGGAGCAGAGATCCACCTGACGCCAGGGAGGAGGCCACGCTGGAGCACGTGGAAACATCTGAGTGAGGCTGTAACTGTGGGGGAAGCCTACACTGTAGCAGGCTCCCAGCAGGAGAGAGGAGCTCACACTGGAGCAGGTTTGCTGGCAGGACTTGAGACTCCACAGGGGATCCACTTGGAACAATCGGTTCCTCAAGGACTGCATCCTGTAGGAACCACACCAGAACACTTCATTAAGAACTGCTGCTTGTGGGAAAGACTCCTGTTACAAAAATTCATGGAGTACTACCTCCCGTGGGAAGAACCCCATGCTGGAGCAAGGGAAGAGTGTGATGAGTCCTCCGCTTGAGGAAGGAGGGGAAGGGACAGTGTGTGGCTGAAGTGACCGCAGTCCCCATTCTCCATCCTCCTGCACCACTTGCAGGGAGAGGTACAGAAAATCAGGAGTGAAGTTAAGCCTGGGAAGAAGAAAACGCTGTGGGAAAGGCGGTTAAAGATTTGGTTTTATTTCTCATTACTCTAAACTGATTGATAGTAAACTTATTTTCTCTAGTCAAGCCAGTTTTGCCCATGACTGTAATTGCTGAGTGATCTCTCCCTGCTCTTATCTCCACCCATGAACCTTTTGTTAAATTGCCTCTCCCCTGTCCAGCCGAAGAGTGATGGAGCAACATTGGTGTGCACCTGGCATCCTACTGAGGTCAGCCCACCACATTTAGGAAGAAAAAACTCAGGGAAACTTTCCCCAGGGCATTTCTATCTCACTGGTTAGTGTCTCCTTCCTTTTTCCTTTCTAAAGTAAGCCTCAGTTGATTTAAGTCCAGCTCTGACGTGCCTCATCTTTCTGATTGACTACACAGAGAATTCAGGCATCAGCAACTTTGGGGTACTGCGGTGTTCAGTATCCAGGTTTCTCTTCAGATGTAGCCTAGTTTTTCTGTGAATAAAGCCTCAAGAGCCATTTTGGAGTGTAGTAGTCAAATTTATTTCCACTGTAGAAGCACACTTGTTTCAGTAATAAAAAAATAATCTTTGCAGAATAAAAGTAAACCTGTAGTGGTATAAATATTATTTACTTGCACAAGAATTCACCTAAGTCACTTAACATATGTTTAGACTTAGTATTCCCACAGTTCTACATTTCCAATAGAGTTAACAAAACAGTTACTTGCAGAAAGATGAAAAAGGTGAAGTCTGGCTCAGCTGAGAGTTAAACATATATGAAACAATAGAAAGATTCCTTCCTCGGCTGTTTTTTTTTGTTTTTGTTTTTTGTTATATGACTACATTGCCTATGAAAAATACTAACAGCCTTCACCACTGACCATTTCTGTTTGTCTAATTAAAATATATTACACAGAGAACCACAGAAGCCTCTTCTGGCTGCCTTGCAGACATGACCTTAGCGCTGGCCAGGGAGAACCAGCAATGAGTGTAGAAGTGTTCAAGCTCAGAGGTTCTTAGGCTGTGCTGTCTCCATGTCTCCATTTCTGAGTTTCCCATCACCAGCTGCTGCCTTCCAAGAACAAACAACATCTAGCTATTTCCTTCAGGGGGTCATCACAGACTCATTAGACAGCATGCCTAATCAATCAGTAAATCCCTGTGCTATGCTAACACTGCTCTATTCCATACAGCATTATTAATGACCTGCTGAAAACAACACGCCAGCTTATAGTAGGTATGGCTGATGTGTAACTTTACCTAATATGAATACACCATCCAAAAAAAAACCCACCAAAAAACCTCAAACCTATTTTCTGCACTCCCATTCAGGTCAAGCCATGGAACAACAGTAAACACAACTGCAATGAATTTAACTTGCACTTTAACTTCTAGATAACTCTTCAACTGTTTTTCCCAATTGTCGGGGTGGAGAAAAAAAGGGATGGGGGCCAATAAAATTTAATGACTCACCCTCATAATGACTCTGCATTCCTGTGTTCTGCCAAAATTATACTTCCTTACCATATAAGCTATTGTCAGCACCATGTCCTCACAGCAAATTCAATCAAAAAATTGATTTATTCTGATCCTTCCTTCCTGTTAGTGCAGGAACAAAAGTACAAGGTTCAGCCTTCATTCCTCTCAAGACCTCTATGAGAGGAGGACACCAAACTAATACAGCACAATACTGAAGACAAGAGAACATAACACTTAAGTTCTGATACATTGAAAAGCAATTTCACACATAGCATTATTTATGTAGGCACACTGACATATTGAGCACCATTTTTTTTTCAGTTTAACATCAACATTCAACTCTGAACAGAAGAATGTTAAGCCTCTAGGACAGTTTCAGTATCAAGGGAAGAACTACTTCTAATTTAGAAACATCAAAACACTAACATTGACACCATAGCTGAGACGTTCACTGCAAGTGACCCTCTCTCTGGATTCGAAGGCGCTCCTTCTCCACTTGCAAGCGTTCCTTCTCAATCTGCAGCTTTTCTGATTCAAACTTCAGGAACTGCAGCCTCTCCTTCTCTAATTGCAAACGTTCTTTTTCAAGTTTTAACTTTTCAGTTTCTAGATCCAGAGGCTGCATGATGGGTTTTTCAGTTTGGGTAAGGTCATTTTCCAGGGCAGGTTTTTCAGCATGCAGAGTCTCTAGCCTGAGTTTCTCCCACTCAATCTGAAGCCGCTCCTTCTCAATCTGAAGCCTCTCGCGCTCCAAGTCAATGTGCCGCAACCGCTCCTTCTCAATCTGCAGTCGCTCCTTCTCCACTTGCAACCTTTCGGCTTCGATGTCCAATCGCTGTTTCTCCAGCTCCACCTTTTGCTTCTCCAGATTTATAAGCAAGTGAGAATCTTCATAGGCTAGCCTAGCTTGAGCAGAGCTCAGATTTCCAAACTCTTCAATGTGGGGGAAGTCTGGTAGGTCATTTTCCTTTTTGGAATCTGGCAGAACTGATGACAATATTTCTTCTTCTTCTTCAATAGGAAACTGCAGAGAGGAATGCGACAGACAAGAATTACATTCCAATCTCTATGCCAGAACAAATTTGTTACATACAACTTGACTGAAAAGAACACACTGTATTTTTTCATCTTTAAAGCTATTCAGACGTGTTTAAGTTGTAAGTTGTGAAATAACCATGCTACGTCAGAAGATTTTTTTATCATTACACAGGAAGAGAAACAGGCTTTATCTGCAAGTTAATATCTGGTAATGAAAAATGGAAAATCTTGTCAGTGAAAATACAAAAACATCCAGAAAATACAGTTGAGTAGTTATTACAGATCATAAAGAACAACTGACAGAAAACTGGACCTAGAAGACCATACGTTGTTCTTACCTTTCATAGAGCTGAGTGACATTTATGTAAGCCACCAGGCATTTGTTGTGACTAATTATTTATCAGAGCAGATGGATCCATAGGCTATGTGTTATGTAAGCTAGCCTAACCTTCAATAACTTGGGCTATTCCATTCCTAAAAAACATGTAACACTGACATTTTTCACATGCTCCTAACTCATCCAACTCTATTAAAAGTGGGTTAAAAAGCAGGACTTGTTTAACTATTTTGTATTATCACATTTGCTGTAAAGCTATTTGTGACACAGATGATAAGATGGTTAAGACCGCTGCTCTCAGCAGACTGTAGCATTTTGTGTAGTATCACAGCCCTTATGTGCTACAAATTCACAGTACAAAAGAGATAAATTGTCTCCCAATATATATGCTGCAACAGAAAGGCAAACTGAGGAACGTTAAGTGTTCAGAAAAACCTTAGGACTAGGAGAACCACTGCCAGTCCTCCAGCTTTAGAGAAGAAACACACTGTTCTTCAGCACTCTCTGACGGTATCTCTCAGTACCATCTAACAGCTTACACTGCTTTTCTCCCAGCATTCATATCAATGGAGTTAAGACAGGATTTGCTTCCTCACTCCTCCCACGCAAAAAAAAAAAACCCAACAAAAAATCTCCTCCCCAAAAAACCCAAAGCAATAAAATACCCCAAACAAAATTGAAAATTGTTTGAGTACCCCTCTTGGAAAAGAAAACTGTGTATTTAAAGAAGAACAGCAAAACTATCCCAACATTTGACTGCACTCCAGCTGGCTGCCTATCCTAGGACAGTCACAGTACCATTAGGAATATCAACTTGTCTATAGAATCCACTACTGCTTGTCAAATTCACAATAAAATTCTGACAGAGAGGAAAGGCTGACTGGCTAATTCAAGTAATGTTTTCATCTCCTGTAGGTTAATTTCAAAAATGCAAACAGTATCATATTTCTTTCTGCATTCTATTTCTTTCTGTACCTGCAGGCAACATTTACTTTCATTTGTTAAAGATAAGCACTTCTCCGTTCATCCATCGAGGCACTGTGAATACTAAAATGACCAGTTTCCTCCAACAGTGTATTTTCCTTGCATTGACTCAACTAATTCTTATCTGTAGCACACACAAATAGAAAACACATGTGCAAAGACATACTCAAAGTTTAGGGATATCAAATCAGTAATAAGCATCCAGGACCCTACAGATAATTGGACGTTGCTAGATTTGAATACCATGTCTCTGAATTATATTTATTTCTACAGTTTAATTCACATGTTCAGAAAAAAACAGAAACAGATGCTATGAAGAAACACAGTAAAAAGCCTTATGCTGAAATGAAGCAAAGGCCATATTGCATACAGCTTGTGTATCAGTCACTCACTTCAAAATTCTGCGGATCTTCCTCTTCCTCTTCTACTTTGATTTCTGTTAAAGATCCACCAGCTTCTCTGAAGTCAGTGATATTCTGCCATTCAAAACTAGATTCAATTGCAAATCCCATTTTCTCATCCATGTCTTCATTGAGAGAGTCATCTAAATTGGATGAAGGAAGGTGAAACCCAGCACCTACTACTTTGATGTTTGCATTCAGACGTTTTCTCTTCATGAGCGCTCTCCAGTCAAGGTATCGCCTTTTCACTTCTGTCCCTGTTCTCTGCTCTCCTTCACCTACAGCATTGACACACTCTGCTATCTCCTCCCAAGCTTTCCGCTTCATCTCATTAATTGTTGTATTAAGTTGCTTCGAAAAGAGTACTTCTCTCCTTTTTCTGATTTCCTTAAGGAGAGTTTGAGTTTCCTGAACACTAAAATTGCTTTTTCTTTTTCTCTTTAACTGTTTCATTTTTTCCAGGCTTAACCTAGTAATTTCACCACAGCAGACTACAGAGATGATCTGACACTAATCAGCTACTAATATTAATAAATTTAAAGGCAAATGAAAGCAGAGCTCAGTTCTCATGAAGTAAATTTTCTCTTCACTTTGTTGTATTTTTCTATCTGTCAGGCTTCCTAAGAGAAAAAGAGCAAACAAGATAAATCTCCAAGGTATACACCAGATATTTTCATTTAACAACTTGACTCCTAAGTCATCATTTAAGGAATGCATATTTTGAACTAACTGCTTATTTGATAAAGGAAAACCATTTCATTAAATTTCCAATACAAAGCAGTCATAGATACTTCCTCTAATCTCCTATGAATTATAAAACCATGGATATATTAATATATTCATGTCACAAACTGTTAAGGTTGATTTGGTATTTCCATTACAAAAGTACAGATATTTTCCTTCAGCTCTTAAGAGTTTTGCCAGTCGGGATTTCCTTAAGACTGATATTTGACACACACATTTCAGTTTGAATTCACAATTACTTATAAAAGAAGCTGAAATTGTTATATCATTACTTCAAAAACATGAAATGTTTAGAGGACTGAAATTTCTGAGACACATTTTAAATAAGAAACCATTTTCATTAAAAAAAAAGTAATGTGAGAAGTTGACATTCTTGAGGCTCTTCTAACTTAACATAATTTTAAATAAAAAAACTGGAACAATCCTCTTGAATGTCATAAAATAACTACTAGTTCAAACAAATGTCATTCATTAGAGACATTTTAACAGGAAATAGATTTAAGTCACTATATGCCCATGGTAAAACCCTCCTATGTTGTCCTCAGGCTGCTGAACATCTCATGTCAGATACCATGGCAGCTTTACAGTTCATCCAGTGCTCAACCCTCAGCACCAACTGGTCCTCTGCCTGATGCTGAAGAGAACATGAACCCCCATAATTCACCTGACAGACTATGTGCAACTCTGCAGAGAAGTGGAGAGTGAGTGGGAGGAACAGGGGACTATTAACACAGTAATGAATATTATTACTGCATTAATAACAGATCACGTTACAAAAAAAAAAAAACCAAACCAAAAAACCAAAAAACCAAAAACCAAGCCAAAACTCCCCACCAAAACCTGAAAGCAAAGACTAAGAATCAAAAATGGTTCTTGGTCACAGACTGCTTGGCAATAGGTGCAATTTAGGATTATTTCAAACAGTCTTTTGTACCATGTTACCTACCACTACAGGTAGGTTTAAAAGGCTTTAAGTCAAGATGGCCAGGGATTCGCTATACACTACAGGCAGTTTCAAGCTGCTGTTTGTTCACTGTTCATGCAGTAGAGACAATTGTCCACCTGAAAGCAAATGGCTTCCAGATTATAGATTCAATTGTTACTAACTAATGGATTTAATTCTTAAGTACCTCCCTCCCAGCTATACAGGATTCTTAAATTACTAAGTATTTTTCCTCTATTGTTTTCCCTAAAGTTGGTTAAAGCATATACATCAACACACTACGCTGCACTACAACTCCCCACTTGGGGAATAATGTCTAGTAGTTTAGACATTGTTCTTCATCTCCTATACACTACTGACTGTAAGTGGCTCACTTGCAGTTTTTCATGTCAAGCAACATTCTTTCACAGCCAACAGGGAAGCATGCTGCTGTCAAGTATTTTTTCAAACACTGCATTTAAAACACTGCTTTACTACTTTTCCTCTCTAAAATACTACTCTCACTGTGAAGCCACTTACTTCCAACAATTACTAGATAGCATATCTGCAAAACCAAGTCCCAAGAAAAAATCAACTGCATAAAGCATGGGCCTGTATCAGCACACACCACTCTACAGTGCTCCCATGCAGCTATCCAGCAGTTTGGACTCTTCGGGCTCAAGTAGGAAACTGCATGCTGCTGTTCAGGATGTGTTAAACTTTCTGACCTTCTGAAAATAAAATCTCAGTTGTTTTTGAGAAAAGGGAATTATTTTAAAAAATTATATAGCCCACTGCTTTCTATGCAGACTCTTAACGTGACATGACAAATAGTAAAAAAAAAAAAAGAAAAAAAAAGCCATAGTGTAGAAACTCAGATTTATACCAGAATATAAATACTCTATCTGCTATTTAAATATTTATACTATATATGCTAGAAATACACCAAATTTTTGAGACCTTTTATCTGATCTTTAAGCATACTCCTTGGCAGACTTCTGCTGAATGACAGCCATTTTCATCTCAAGGTATAGATTGGTAAAGTCCTTTACTTAGCCTCAGCTAGGTGAACAAGGTTCTTTTGGTCATTCCAAAATGGAACATTCCAACAAGGAACCACAGGAATTTACATATTCATTTGGTATCTCTAGTTACCCTGGCTGCTTCTAAATTTCTCAGGGCTAGCACAGCAGGATAATGTGGGCACAAACACAGAAAAACAAACAGAAAATAAACTGGGTTTCCAAATCAAATTTTCATCATCTTCCAAATACAATTCTACATCAACATGGAAAATGCTGACAGGTAAGCTTTCTCCTTAGCTCCAGAGCAGGCTGAGAGTTAAAACATGCAAATGTCAGGCCACCCTGTGGGCCAGCCCACTACTCCTTGCACCAGTGCTCTGCATCACCTGACTGATCTCCCCAGCCACACTTTGTTAAATGTCTAATCTCAGTTTTGTATTTTATGCCATAACCTTTAAGAACTACAATACTAACTTGGAAACTACTGGCATCCAATTCCTTTACTAGGTAAAGTTTTCTTCTAGACTTTTTAAAACTTTTGCTAGAACACATCTGATACAAGCCCCTGAATTTCCCAGTGAAACAACAGCAAAACCTATCTTTCAAAACTCACGCCTACCAGTTAGTAAGAACATCCTGCCTCTTTAACTCTTTCCTTTTTGAAAGCACATTACTTTGTTAAGGACAATTCCTTTCTAATTAATATAAATGGAGTTAGTGAATTGTCTTAACAGTATATTTATTCCCAGAGATGGCTTTGTGTACTTATCTGATATATTAACTAAAAAAAATTATTACCTAACAAAAGCTGAGATTTGGGATATTCAGTTCTTACCCATTGCCAGATGGTATCCAGGATATTACTCTTTAATGAGGAAAAATTAGCTATTACATATTTAAAGTGCTGAAGAGACAGGAATGTAAATAAGCTAGGATTTCTAGATTACCTTCTAGATAATCACCTTCCAGATAGCTACAGGAAAAAAACCTAATATTCCAAACCTCAGCAGCTGGGTCAGCATTAATGCTCATCCTAGTAGTTGGGACAACACTGTGCTTTGGATTAGTGTGCCAATAATGCTGGCAACACACCAACGTGTTGGTTGTGGTTAAGTAGTGTTTAATTTAAAACAAGGACTTTTCAGTTTCCCATGCTCCGCCAGTGAGGAGGTGCTCAAGAAGCTGGGGTGAACTGCAATGCAAAATCCGTACTTTTAAAGTTTGGGTAGAATTGTGAAGTGCTGGCTAAAAAAAAGAACCAAAACAATTCTGATGACATCATAAAGACCGCAAAGTCTTGCAGAAAATACGGCAACACGAAGCTTTGACTTTGGGCCTGTCATGCCGAAAGCAACCTGTGATCAAGAAGGCTCTCATCACTACTGTTGGGGTTGAAAAGAAATAAAGTACTGTAAAACTAAGCTGGAAAGTCCATAAGCAGACAGAATATGCATAGCTAAAGACAGAAGCATCTTCATTCTTACTCTTTTCTGTCTCCTTTGTTCACACTTTATTGTCTGACCACGTGTTGGACCAACAAAAAAAAAAAATTAGCAAATGCCACAAACAAGAAATGAAGCAAACAAAAGGATCCATGCATTCACCAAGAATGGAAGACTGTTGCTAGCATCAAACTTGAATTTTATGAAAATCATGACTTTTTACAAAAGATGATGTCTTGATATTTTAGAAAAACTTTCAGGGCTTATGCTTGAATAAAAAACCATTCAAATTACAAGGACTTGGTATCTCTAAGTCTTCTTAAACAAAATTAGTCTTGAGTATCTTCTGCCTAAGGCTTTCTAGAAAACTTTTTTGTGATTCCTAATAGAAAGCTACATTGGCTTGGAGAAACTTACACTTTTGTACAAATATTTTTAGTGCAGGAGGATCTGGGTGCTGCACAACACATCACCCAACACAGCCCTGCAAGAAGCCCGTGATTTACAAATCGAAAAATCAGGCACAAAAGGAAACCAAATAGCACCTAAAAGGCTAATTCAACCAAGCAAGGAGAAAATGCGGAAGATGAGAAGCAGATGGGGACTCAGGCAATTCAAGGCACAGACTTATCAGGCCGAAGCTCCCGTTCCCCTGAAGGAGCCACGGCCAGGAAGGGGAACAGAAGGCCTCGTCCTTGCGCGGGAAGCGCGCTTGGAGGTGTGAGGGCGGGCACAACCGCGGGCCCGGGCTAAGCGCGGTCCCACCCGGAGCGCTGCAGGGGAAACAGGGCGGCAACAAAGGGAGGCGGGGGCACGGCCGGCCCAAGTACAGCCCGAGTCCCTGGGATCAGATGGGCCCGTGGGTCCTAGCACAAGCCAGGGCCTCTCCGGCCGGCGGGGCCCTGCGACTCTCCCGAGAGAAGGAGAAATAGGAACGGTACCTCCCCGTGGGGAGATAAGAGGGCGGGCAATCGCCTCGTCACCCCCAGGGCCCGAGGGCGGCCGATCCCCACCGCTCTACCCGCGCGAGGGCGGCCGGGGCTGCGCACGTGCCGCAGGGTAGCGGCCGCCCCATCCCCGGGCCAGTCCCCAGGGGCCGCGCGCGCGACTCACCTGTACCCGCCGCTCCCCTCCGGGCCGCCAGCCCTTTAACGGCCACCCCCCTCCCATTGGGCGAGCTGCCTGCCTGTCACTCTTCTCCGCACGCCTATTGGTGCTTCTTGTCCGCCGCTTTCCCCGCCCCGCCCCGCCCTGCCGCGCCAGGCGGGCCGGAATCCCCATCGTTCCTCCGCCGGAGGGGCCGCGCCGCGCGTAGCTCCCGGGCAGCTATTGGCTGTAGCCGCCGCTTGTCTTCCCCAGACGTGCCGGTGATTGGCTGCGGGCTGTCGCGGCCCGCCGCCCTCAGCGAGAGACCCTCGCGGGGTGGGTACAGAGCTGCCCTTCGCCAGAGGGTGCGGCGCAGGGTGGGGCCCAGCGCCTCTCGGTGGCGGCCTGCGAAGGAGGGAGAAGCATGGGCCGTCCGAGCGTGCGGGATAACCGCGCATAAGCTACCAAGTTCATGATGCTGCTACCTAGAGCGAGCGCGCGGCAACCGGCTGTTTCTCCTGAACTGCGCGGTTTGTGATTAAAATGGAGAAATGACGTTTATCACATCCTGTAATTAAAGAAATAAAAGTGTTTTTCGGAAAGTGCTGCATGCGTGAGCCACCACGTTGATGTGGGTGAATATACACACAAAACGCCTTCCTGGAGCTTTCGGGCTTGGGGCTTCTCGTCCTCTCCACCACACGAGATGTGTTTGGTCCTTGCCTTCTGTGTTACGTCCAGGTGCTTTGATCATATAACCCTACTTTTTCGAAGTTTGGTACCTCTATTCTGTCTAACCTGAAGTGTGCATTTATTACTTTGCATATTCGTTAACAGTTAACTTACTCGGTTTTTCCAAGTTCTTTCACTGGACAGGTAGTTATTTGATTAATACAGCTTTAAGTGATCATAACTGTGATGAAACTACAAATCTCCCTAAAATGGTATTTTCCAGTTTGCTAACAGGTAGTGGTAGTTTTGCTGCCATACTTGCCCATTGTGTACTGAAAATCAAGATAAAAAGGAAAATGGTGAGTAGTGTAACAAGACCATGCCACATTGCTGACATATATAATACAGGGATATTTCTTACTGAGACCCATACATGAATTTGGCTTCCCTTTACATTATTACCAGTATTGTAACAGTGCTCAGAAATAAGATTCAAGCACACTCTAAAGCTCTTGCAAGCTAGCTCAAACTAGGTTTAGGTGCAAGAAGGTGGACAAATCATGGAAAGGGGAGGTCATTAACAGTCTGATCCTCTGCTAGTCTGCAAAAATAATTAGTCCTAATTATACCTCATTGAATATCCTTCTTTTATTGTGAAGGAAAAACACACTAAATATGATTAGTATCCATTAGAATAATTTTAACTAGGAATCATATGATTTCCTAGAGAAGCCATGCACATAGACCTAAATAGCTCTACTTTCTCCCAAAATTGTTACTCTACTTTTATGGAGGCTGTTGACCACTGGTTAAAAGTCCTGGTTATACCAGCTTCCGCCAATAACAATCCTTGAACCTCCTTCATTTGTGTGAACTGTCTTGAAGTTATATGTAATTTATGTGTATTTTAATCATTAAATCCAGATTGTTTCTTCCTTGCTTTTGATGACAGGAAGAAAATCTCTACCATATGGTCTACTTCAGCTGCAAACTGTTTAACTGGTGAATTCCCTGGATCTGTAGAACACACATATACAATTTCCTTCTGATTGTGCACAGGGTACGCAACCTAAGCTCTCAGATTTGGTCTGTGAATCCCTTCATTGTTCAATATAAGCTTTTAATATTGTGAATGCTGCTTGAATGCTCTGTACATGTCTCCAAAAGGCTTTTGCTAGCTGAAAGGCTTTTGGGGCAAAGGCCTTGGAGTGTTGGAAGGTTAATTTGTATTGCTGTAACTCTAATTTCTCTATAGAGGAATCTCGGGGTTACAGAATTTTAAGTTTTGGAAGAATACAAGACAACACTGGGCTCTCATTTTGTATTGATGCCATTTCTGCAAGCCTTGACATGCAAATTTTAGACTCTGTAGCTTTTATCTCCTTCTATTTAAAGCTCCTTCTACTAGTATGGAAGGTCCGTTTCAGTAAAAATAAACAGCCAATCATTTGCAATACTTAAACTGTTAAAAAACCCTGTATATCAATCTGCTCTAATTTTATAAAATGATACCAATTTAAATGAGTACCTTTCAATAGTAAACTTAAGAACTTTTCAGCAGAAAATTAAAATTAGCATGGGAACAGTAATTCAATATGCAAAGGATATACAAATACAAGGTCCAAGGATAATTGTAAACCCCTCTCACTGCATTTTTCATCCATGCTAACTACATTCTTGGTTATAACATTCAAAATGTTCTCCAATTGAAAAAAAAAAAAAAAAACAAAAAAACCCAACAAACCCCAAAAGAGATTACCTGCATTACAAACACTGTGGATTCTCTGCAGTTTGAAACTCACTGGAGAAAAAAAAAAAAGAGACCAGAGAAGGATTCAGTTGCTCAGTGCTTTATTTCACAAAAGAATGAACATCTCAGCAAATGTGTAGTATTGTACTTTCCACATATCAGCAGAGCCCAGGCAGCAGCGAAATGTGACTGTTCTTTATGCTTTATTGGGTGTTAGAAGGAAAAAAGTAAATTGAGCATAATGTTAAACTATAAATATTGTCAAATACATCCCTGTTTTCAGTCTGTTTTAATTAAAATAGATCTTATGCTGCCTCCTGTTGGTCACCTGCAAACAGAAACATCTAAAATAATCTCCACATTAGGAACTGCAGTCAGCACATTCTATAGCCTATACTTTACCTACTACCATATACTAACCAGAGGAGATAAACAGTTTTCTTCACAGAGTAATACCATAAATAAATTTGACCCTGAAAATCTACTCCATTTTATGAATATAACAAATTTTTAACAGCAGTAACTGACTTACTACAAATGCCTTTAGAATATAGAAAACAAATTAATTAGTCCTTAAATAATAATCAGGTTTGTGCAAACATATTCAATAAAACACCTGAATAATTGATATTTATTATAACAACTAAACCAGTATGATAATATTACCAAAGTGCCATAATGTTTTGACAGCATTCTTTAAAAATTAAGATTATCCAATATAATCATCACTGGATATTAAAATCCCACATACAATATATATTATCTTCATGTATATTATACTGGTCATGCTTATAATGTATTCTATGACATAAAATAGAATACTATTAGAAATGTTTTGGTTACATCATTTAAGTGCAAATAGTAGATTATAATTTTACATGCATTTTGTATGTTTAAACATCACTCTATTTCAGTGAGAACATATGTAATCATTAATCTAGTTACTATTTTTAGAGGAAGGTACTTTTTCATAAAGCTTTGATTCAAAGAGCTTTGAAAAGTCATAAAAGATATTAAAAAACTCACTGCATTAATTTTGTGACTTTTGTTTTTAATTGCATAAATGCTGTGTAGACTGAAACTTCTGTTTGATCCAGACTACAACAATTACTCATGCAAGTAATTCATATTCTTTTGTGTAGTTCACTGAGATTTCTTACATCTTTAGCAATTAATCACAGGGTTTGGAACATAGGTCCTTTCTTCTATCATAAAGCCTTGTTTTTAACCATGACTTTCTAACACTTCTGCTTCTTCTGCATTCAGTTCTGCTACCAGATTTAATACTTTGTATGTGGAAATGTGACAGATGATCTTTTATCCTTCTGTGAGAGCTGTAGTACAGGTTTACCTGCTAGCTGCAGAAAATCAGTACCATTTCACAGTAACTTTTCTGTAAGCAATATTAGAAAGTAACTGACGGTACTGCATTATTTCCTGATCACTGAGTAAGAGCTTAACTCCCTGTGAAATCCATGAATGATTTGTCAAACTGGGAACTGACATTAGCTCCTGCACAAGTGTAGTGTAGACTATTAAAGAAGCATGTCTATTTTCCCAGTTCAGCTTCAGTCAGTTTTCACTGTCTATACTGAGGAAATTTCTCACAGACAGCATTGCTCTGTCTGATGTCAGAAGCCAGAGTCTTATAGCAGGTAGCTGGGTGGAAGACTGCCAAAAAAATTTGCTGTAGGGAAAAACTTTAGAGGAAAGAGCATCACCTGAATGACTCACTCGCTTGCTGTTTATGTGACCCAGCAATTTGGTCATGACAGTGGCAATTAAAACACCCTAGTCTCTTCTCTCTCTAGTCTCTTCCAATTTGCATAGCTATTTATACCCATGTACTATGAGCATAATATGTTACTTTTCTCAATGCATAAATTGCATACTGATATTACTCAGGTATAAACACAACACAAATACACAAGCAAAGGTGAATTGGGCCGTGTATTCCAATGATGTGACAAGTTGAAATAATTAATGGTTAATGAAGTCTCTATGCTGCCCTGAGTAGTTTCATTGAAACTAAAACTACCATTTTCCTATGTGTTTGGTATTTTCCTGTTGTTTCAGTAAGTAGGAATAGTATTCTTCCTCTCTCTACTCAGTACATTTGCTTTGCACTAACAAAAAGTAGTTGTGGCCCATATAAAAATACTTGCATTTCTGTAGGGTGATCGTAAAGGTTACCTAACTATGTTTAGTTAAAATATGATTTGGAGACTTATTATGAAAAAAACCCAAAATAAATATGGAAGTTGCCTGAAATACTGTAGCAAACTACTTACTTCTACAGAACTGACACACATATTAATATACAGAAATTACTGAGTGGAAGGGTCCTGCTCTATTAACATGTTCTCTAAATGTACGTGATTTTATTTTACATACTTATGAAAGTTGTTATGATGAATGTTATCTAAATTTGTAAAGGTATCTGATAACAAATTACAGAGTCAATCACAGAATCAGAACCTTCCATTGTTTACTGTTTAAAACAGAAGCCTGTTCTAGGCAATATTAAGCTCTAAGCATTAATATTCAGCTTGGGTTTTACAAAAAGTACATGCAGTAGTGATGTGATAATGAACTTAACACAGTTGTCTCAAGACATATGAAAGATGTCTCTGATGCCTCACTAAATTTTATTCATGATTTAAACTGCTTGAAAAGATGTGATTAAATGTTTAGAACCATTATTCTCTCTGGCAGAAGACAACCGTACTGCTTCACAATACTTATGTGGAACATAAGGGATCTCAGTGTCTTATCTGGATACCTGGAAAGAAAGGAAATTCTCAGGCTGTGGAAGATTGCAAA